>JALHBZ010000023.1:0-26049 GCA_024340015.1 Tolypocladium ovalisporum | reverse complement strand
CCCCCCCCCCCCCCCCCCACACACACAAACCCAACGATGACGATGCCGTCACTGCGCACGCCCTAACAAGAAGCAACGCAGTCCCTCCAGCTATACCTCGTCGATAGCTTCACCATCTACGCCGCCTCCGCCCTCGCCGCCAATGCCGTCGTCCGCTCCGTTGCCGGCGCCGTCCTGCCCCTGGCGGGCATTCCCATGTACGACAAGCTGGGGCTCGGCTGGGGCAACAGCCTGCTGGGCTTTATTGCCATGATCATGCTACCCGCACCTTGGTTATTCATTAAGCATGGCGAGTATCTGCGCAACAAGTTTGAGATTAAGAATCTCTAAAGGGGAATGCTCGGCGCCAATGCGCATCCGGATTTGTACATTTCAACCTGCATGCTCACGACCAGTCTTTTCATGTCACGACATCTTACGACAGCAACTAGATACCAGGCAATCAGGCATAGAAGTACGTCTTTTAATCATGACTTTTGACTGCATATTATAACAAGCTCAGCCCCATGCCGCGGGCTGCAGCTTTCGTCTCTATCGAGTAATCCCACTATTCCTGTCGGTCTGCTTTCATTACCAGCCGCCCCATCAATCGTCTTCGTGCATTCGCCCTAACCGCTCCCGTGCGCTTAGAGCTGGCCGATGCCCAGGTGCTCGGGGTCGGCCCGGACAATGCGGAGCGTGTTGGTGTTGCCCATGCCGCCCTTCCAACCCTGCACGACAACGACGGTATCACCAACGGTCAGCGTGCCGAGCTCGAGCGCGTGGTTGACGGCCCACTTGATGCGCTTGTCGACGTCCTCCTGCCAATTGACCTTTTCAAAGTCGGGCTTGGTCTCGGGGAACAGGAAGGGGTAGACGCCGCGGTACAGGTGGGTGAAGCGCGACGCCGTGGCGCTGCGCGTCACCATGAAGATGGGGCACACGGGGCGGTACTTGGACAGCAGCCTGGCCGACTCGCCAGACGTCGACAGCACGATGATGCCGCCCGCGCCAAGGTCAAGCGACGCGCGCACCGCCGCCATGGCGCACGACTCGACGGTCTGCACGGGGCGCTGCACCAGCGTGCACATCTCCTCGAAGTGCGACACGTAGGGGATGGAGTTCTCGGCCTTGAGGCAGGCCTCGTGCATCTCACGCACCGCCTCGACCGGGTAGCTACCCTTGGCAGTCTCACCCGACAGCATCACGCAGTCGGCGCCGTCAGTGATGGCGTTGCCCACGTCGCTGATCTCGGCGCGCGTCGGACGGGGGTTCTTGATCATCGACTCAAGCATCTGCGTCGCGCAGATGACGGGCTTGCCGGCCATGTTGCACATGGCGATGAGCTTCTTCTGTGCGGCAAAGACCTCAGCGGCCGGAATCTCGATGCCCAGGTCGCCACGGGCCACCATGACGCCGTCGGTCTCTTCGAGAATCTCCCTGAAGTTGTTGAGGCCTTGACGGTTTTCAATCTTGGCAATGATCTGGATCTGCTTGCCCCCGTCGCCGAGCACCTCGCGGATGTCCTTGATGTCCTGGGCGCGGCGAATAAATGAAGCAAAGACCATGTCGACATTGTTCTTGACGCCGAACTTGAGGTCGGCCTTGTCCTTTTCCGACAGGGCGGGCAGGTCGACGTCGGTGTTGGGCAGATTGACGCCCTTGCGGGACGAGATGAAGCCGTTGTTGCGGCAGCGGACCTCGACGGTCTTGTCGTCCTTGATGCTGAGGACGTCAAAGGCGAGGACACCGTCGTCGACGTAGATGATGCGACCGGGCTGGATGACCTTGGTAATGTTCTTGTAGTCGACGTACCTGCGCAATGTTAGCAACGGACCTGTCACGCTTGCGGGGAGTGTATTGCTCACATGTTGTCAGTGTCGCACGCCGCGGCGTACTTGTCGTCGGTGGTAATGTTCAACACCTTGCCGACGGCAATGGGAAGATCCTCGTCGTTCTTGGTGTTGCCGGTGCGGATCTCGGGGCCCTTGGTGTCGAGGGCAATGGCGACGGGACGGCCTGCGTGGGACTCGACGGCGGCGCGGGCATTGTCGATGACGGACTGGTGGTAGTCGTAGGAGCCGTGGGAAAAGTTCATGCGGACGACGTTGAGGCCGGCGTCGCGCAGCTTGTTGATGGCCTCGACCGAGTTGGTCTTGGGGCCGATGGTGCAGATGATGGAGGAGCGGCGGTAATTGCGCTCGGGGCTGTAGGCGGTATCGAGCGAGGCGAGCCAGCTGATGCGGCCGCCGCCGTTGAGGTGCTCCTGCTGGGCCGCGGCCATGATGCTAAATGAGCGCGAGCGGTTGTGGTGCTGCTGCTGAGCCATTGCGGCGAGGGTCCGGCGATGGCGGTGCTTAAGAGGGCGGCTGACGGCGACGGGAGGTCACTGGAGGAGGTCTGATGTAAGATGAGTCGAAAGAATCGGGCTAGATGTGGCGGCTGCTGTGTGAGCTCAGGTCGCACAGTTGAGGCCGATGATGGTGGTGGGGGGTGAATTAGGTTGGGTTTGGACGGAGGGGGGGCACCCACCTCGCAGCTGCACACTTGAGACCTGGCGCCGAGTACGGAAGAGCGGGATTGGAATTCGCAGGCAGCTTGCTCGGGAGAGTAGCGTCAGTGAACTGCAGCGGATGACAATTGGGAATTGAGCTGAGGAATTGCGGCAGAAAGTAGTTGGGGAGGAGGAGGGAGGAGGAAAGAGGATGGAACGTAGCGGCAGAGCTGATGGAGGGGTCCATCAATGTTGGAGCCAGGCAGCTGCACTAATGCCCAGCTCGGCTCGCGTTGTTAAGCTAACAGACCTAGTAAAAGTGGGTTAGGGTGGACACCGGAAAAATGTAAAAATACCTCTATTCCGCTTCGGGTAGCTAAAATTAGGTATAGAGCTTAGAACTAACTAGGGTAACGATTTATATAAGCGTCTTAATATACCTTTTAACGCTAAACCTCTTTAATCGTAATATCTTAGTAACTATACCTCTTATAGTAGTAAGGTTATCGTTATAGCGCTATAGGCCTAACGATTTTTTAAGAAAGGTATACTTAACGAAGGACTCTATTTATATTCATATCGATATAAGCTACTATATTATAAGTACTTTCCTACGTTATAAAGAGAAGCTATAAGATACCTTATATAATAGTATTCTTTATTAAATAGATCTTTATAAGCTATAGTAGCTACGGCTATAGTAAGCTCTACTTTATCGCTAATAACTTATAACGAATATAGCTATCGTCGCTATAGTAAGTAGTATTATAGCCGTATTATATAAGGTTCCTAACGAGTAACTTCGTAATACGCTATAGCCGCTAGTATTCGAAGATTATTAAGTTATTAACTAGGGTAGACCGAGCGCTACTGGCGAGAAAGTTATCGAGTTACTAGAAGGCATTAAGTCGTGGTTTATTAGCTTATTCTATATAGATTAAAATACCTTTAAGAAGCTATACTAATAGCTTAAATTGAATACTAACCTTTAAGGTATACGATACTAGCTACTTAAGATAAAGGTTATAATCTTCCTTAATATCTATAGTTATAGGTAAGTATAGAAAGGAGTAGCGACTTTATTTAAGATTAGCTAAAATACTATTTTAATAGTATTCTATATAATCTTAGATCTAATATAAAAGCTATATACTATATTTATTTATTAGTCTTAGTAATAACCTAGCTACCCTCTTTAATAATAGCTTAGATAAAGAATTTAACTTTCTATAAGATAAAGCTATCTAGCCTATTAGCAAGACTCTAAGGGAATTCTATAATACTATTACTAAGGAGATATAGGAGTAATATTAAGAATATCTCGAGGGGGCGTTAGAAAGTAATAGTAATAGTAGTAATAGCGTTAAAGATAAGGAATAGGTTCTCTTATTAAAATATAGATATCCTATATAGTATTATAGTAGAATTAAAATAGTAGCTTCTAGTAATAACCTAACCTTACTACCTTTATAGCTATAAGGTAGCTATTACTTAATAACTTAAGTATTTATTATTATCTTTAACTTTAACCCTTCTAACTTTACTAAGGCTTATAGACTTATTAATAGCTTTAATTTTATTATCTTATAGTCCTATCTAATCCTTTAAATATTCTCTTTTCCTCTTAGTATTACCCTTAGCGCTATTCTATATAATAGTACGATATTTCTTAGAAATTACTATAATAAATTAAGGGTACTAGTCTAGCTATAGCTTAAAGTATTTAGTATAGTCTTAAATTACCTTCTTAATATTATTAGTACTAGGTTTATAGTTAAGTACTATAAGTAATACTTATAATATAATTAGCTTACTAAGAGTTAAAGAGACTTAATATAATAATATTATAACGTTATTACTAATATTTACTAACTTTTTATTAAGTCGCTATAACGATAAGGATTCTACCTTATATTTTACTTACTACTTAAAGAATAATATAGATATTATAGATAACGCTCTTAGCGTTATAAATATAGCCGCTAAGCCTAGCGTTAATATACTTAGCTATATACTAGGAGTACTAGCCTTATTATTATTATTATTAACCTTAATATTATATGCACAGGGTGTATGCAAGCAATAGGCACAGTGGGTAGCCTAGGTGCCCTATAGTATAGGGCACAGAGGCTTACGCAGCAGCTCAATGCTCCTACGGATAGGCCTAGCTAGTAGCTATAAGGCCTGTGTAACTGTTGAGGTTACGGTAGCTGCCGGGGCTAGTGGCCGCTGTGGCTGTGCGCTAGGCCTTGATGTAGGGCCTTAGGCACTATAACCACTAAGGGTTATAGGGGCAAAGAGAGAGAATGAGGGGTAAATTGAACGAATAGAACAAGAGAGGTAAGGAAGGCAGGCTCTGATGTGGTGTATTGAAACTCGTTGCTAGGCCTATAGAAGAGGGAGGGAAGCTTTCTATTTATCTTAGGTTTGAGCTTGCCACGTGGCTATTCTAGAACCTTCCTTAGTATGTAATCAAAGCCTGATCTCTAAGCTATTGTATGATGGTCTGATCTTAGTCGTACGATGCTTGGTTATCAAGGAATTCGAATACGAAGATTGTGGGTCGGTAGGTTTCCGCGAGGTTCCGCGAGATTCCGCGAGCTCCGCGAGCTTCTATAGCCTTTGAAGTGAATTATCTCGGTAATGACTGGGCCAAGATGCATGAAATAATATGCATAGAAATCAACATAATTCGCTCTATTACGTGGGTTAGGCCGCGTGACTATAGCTTGCTTAGGTAAGCAGCTATTAGGGATCGTTGCTTAGCTTCGCGTAAGAACGCTATACCTTTCCCTTGATACCTAAAAATAAGTATGCTAGGTACTTAAATTAAGTACTTATTTTTAATACTTAATACTATTAATAATATTATTAGGCTAGGTAAATCAATTGAGTATTACTCTCTTAATACCCTTATTATCTTAAACATTAATAATATTTATACCTATAGCTATATTTAATAGAAATACTATATTATATAAGCTAGCTTATAGGAAGCTAACTATATAAAGCTAAGTACCTTATTCCTTAAACCTCTTATTATATTTAATTTACTATTTATTAATAGCTTTCAAAGTACCTTTTTCTTTATTATATAAGTAGCCTATCTTATAGAAGTCTCTTATCTATAGAAAATAATAATACTTCTTTTATAAGTTCTTATAATAGTTATATAATCGCTTAATAGTCTAGTTAAGGTAAAGCAATAGGAAATATTCCTTAAGATATAGTATAATAGCCTCTATCGCTAACTTTATAAAGGTAGGTTTATCTAACTCGAGCTTACCCTCGTTATAAGCCTTATAAAGAAACTCTAAGAATATAATCGTTATCTTAGGCTTCTACGTATACCGTCTAGTAAGTACTTTCTTCTTCCTATTACTCTTAATACTACTATCGTTATTTAAGATATCGTCGGCCGTCCTTGTCTCGGGCTCCTCTATTATAGCAGGCAGCAGCGGCGGTAGTATTAGTATAGCTAGACTTAACTCGGTAGGGCTATCTAGATCGATAATATTTGGTAGCGATAGTTACGTAGCGATAGTCTAGCCGCGGCTACGAGGTATCGTAAGAGCCTTATAGTATTAACGAATACGGCTATAACCTTCGTTAATTTAACTATAGTACCAATATATTACTACCGCGATAGCCTTAATTAAGCAGGTAGTAAGGTATATATATATAACGCGCCGGCAAGGATTAAAAGAGGTACTTTAGCCCTTCCTAACCCACTTTTACGGTCTCACAAAGTTACCTTGCTAACACTCAATTAAGCTAACAACGCGAGCCGAGCTAGGCATAATTCCTCGTAGGGGTCCCCCCAAAACATCCACAGCAGCAACCTAACCCCGACCCAGCGCCGTGGCCCCGCCTCGCCTTTCCCCCACCCTCGTCACTGGCTTGGCCGGGGCGAGTGCGGTGAAGCAGCAAGCCAATTCGCTCCCGGGCCCTGTTATCTCTGAGAATGGACATGTGCCAGTAAAAAATGGTAATAAGTCGGACAAACGTACCGGCTAGGAAAGGACGGAGTCGCTCGACCACTTGGGCGATGATAAGCCGAGCCTGCTTTTGCGATGACAATGCTTTCTCGTCCTTTCTCGAACAAAGATGAACGTGAAGCAGAATCTTTGGTGATGGAGAGGGAGACAGGAATGAAGGAGAGACGGGAGCATTTATATGCTGGACCATGGGCAATCCAGTGACGCAGCAAATAGAACAAGGAGAGACGTGAAACTCACCAGAAACGCGCGCCGTCGGTGTTGCTGCTATTCTTGATGCTGCCCAGCACCGTGGGAGGGGTTTGCTCTCTGTCGATTGCGCGACACTCGCTCCTTGGAAAACGTCGTTGGGGCATTTGGTGGTCTCCGCCGCCAACTCCGATCTGCTGGACGGAGGTCCATCCGCGCCGTCGTTGCTCAACAAAACGGACCAATGGTTCCCACTGGCACTAATTACTCGTTGGACGGTAATCAGCCCTGGTCAGCAGCGGCGGCAGGGTGGAGAGCCGCTGCAGATACGGACAAAATGATGTCTCTCCATCACCTGTCATGTCTGTGACCGTCGTTGTCCGCTTGGCCGCCTAGTCGCCAGACCCTCGTCGAGCACGTTGGGACTCAACCTGCGCGTTTTAGTCGCCAGTACGTCCGTACCTGATACCGTCCAGTATTAATCGCAATGCAGCGCGCGGGCATTTCGCCTGCAACACACTCCGTACTCCCGCTCCAGCTTCGCCTGCACCGCGAGGCTGAAGCAATCGTAGGGATCCCACCGCCGCTCGCCCCCCCCCCCTGCAGCCATCTTGTGCTGGGCGGGCAGCCAGTGAGCGTCGCCAAAACGGCCGGGGTCTGCGCTCTCGGTCATGCTTCGGCCTTTCTGCCTCCGGTGCCGCTCCGGGCAGTAGGGTGGCTCAGATGAGGAGTGGAACCAGTACCTATGCTGAGTCAGCGCTCGAGTCCGTGAGTCGACTGCCTTGACTCACGTGAGCGAAGCCTCCCCCGTGTCGTCACCTGCAAGGCCACTTGCAGCCGCCTGTGGCGGGCAGCTGTGACAGCCCAGCTGATACCGCATCCTGCCACCACCACCACCACAATCACCATTGCTATCATCCCCGACTGCCCGACAGACCATCAATCGCCGAGGCTCGCCCACTGCTGCTGCGCTCTCGTCGGCTGCTCAAGGCGATCGTTCTCATTTGATAAGCACTTCATCGTCGTGCCCCACCTCGCGGTCGATCAACAGCCATCATGGTGGTATGTGTTCCCAGTCCCCCACCGGCTGCGTCGGCTGCTCCAGCTTGCGCCGCGCACCGAGCTGTCCTTTTGAAGACACACGAGATCCTTGGGCTCTCTTCTTGGCGCAACCCGTCTAAGGATTCTCGCAGCTTCTCAACCTGCTGACGTTGGGACTGTGGTCAAAGGTCGGACGCTTGACGCACTACGCCTTCGATGCCGTCCTCAGTATGTCGCCCTTCTCACTCAACTCGTCTCGTTGCCGCTGACATCTCTGCCCAGTCTCTGCCTTTCTTGCAGGCATGAAGCGGTCGACCGGCTTAACGTGAGTGCGCGCGCATCGCCACGGGAACCTGCTTCGGGCAGCCAGGCCGCCAGCTAACTCCTGCCCATTTGTGGGATCTCCCAGGCCTAGTTTCAAGACCGACAAAGTCGCTGGCGAGAACAAAGAAGTTTCGAAGTGGGTCGACAAGTACCTCGGCGTCGGAGAGTGGGTGATGGATCAGTCGGTCGCCATCGCGGGCTCCAGCGGCTTCTTCGAGCGCACACGATGAGCTAGCCCAGCCTTCCCATCGCGGGCGTGCAAGCCAAGTCGTCGAATCCCATCTTCTCATCGCCCTTTAGAGGCATTCTGCTCAACCTCGTCATCGTGTTCCATGGCGTTCCTTTGGATTTCTTCGGGTCATGTCCCGATCCTCCGGGGGATGGAAGTCGTTTGTGGACGTGGCCGGGCGCGACCGGGCTGCGACTGCCGTCACATGGTGACCAATAACGATCCATGTCGTCCATCGTTTTGTCTTTTGAGGCGTTTTAGGCAGGCATACAGCTCAGGAGCTTTCAATTTCAAGGACGTGGTCGATTTTTTCTTGGTGATGAAAAGACACAGCTTCGTCTCTCAAAACAGTGCTGGTCATGCGCCGCCTTTGCAAGCGGCGGTCGTCGCATCTCCACAACCGCCGCACGGCACATAGCCGAGGTTACCCGTGGCGGCCGCACCCGCACAAGGTCATCATCGTGACAAGCTCGCGGTACGGAGCCTCTGCAGGTACAGCCCAGGACCCCACGAATGGACCACGACACTTTCCAGCTTCACATCCTCTCTCCATCGTCACACGTCTCGAGTTTCAGGGTACCAATGACGTCAAATATGCTATATAGGGTAAGGTAAGTAATCATGGTCGGGGTATATCCACGCTTCGATGCGCAACAGGATGAGATCTCGCTCCACCGCATACACGTAAATGCCATGGGTCACGAGATACCCCAAGGCAGTTGGGTACTTGTACAACGTGAACACCACAGCCTGCTCATCAAGGCCTACATGTCCTTGTCATGTCCGTGCTCGGCCAGGAATTCCGGTGGTACTCCATTTTCGCTGTCCTGCTGGCTCATGGCCGATTCGCGATCCGCATCGTCAAGCTTCGAGACCAAGAGATCGGGCGGAACCTCATCCTCGCTGTCGTCTCGCCCGTGACTGTCATGGCTTGTAGCGGCACCGTCGTCTACGCCGTCGTCGTCTACGAGCTGCTTGTTGTCGCGAGAGCCCTCGCCATACGCTTCGTCTGGGCCTTCATCCGGTCCAGCGATGATGGCCCTGAGCATGTTGTGCGCCTCTTTGAAAGCCTCAAGCTCGGCTCCAATGGCGCAGATGAGGAGATTCCAACGCTTGCTCTCGGCAAGCTGCATGCGCTGCTCCAACTCCGTCATGACCTCTTCCATCCTGAGAAGCTGGTCGCGGATCGTATCCGCGGCCGACGGTGCATTCTCCTTGCCCTTGACCGAGGGCGGCGCAGATGCTGTCTCTCCGGCCCTGACAATTCCCCGCAGCTTTGCCTCAAAATCGGAAATCAATGCCATAGCCTCTTGCCAAGTAGCGTCGCCTTCTTCCAATGCCTGCTTCTCCTGGTCAATCCGGTCCTTTCGACGCTCCAGTATCTCCATCTCTGCTTCCCACCAGGACTTTGCCATTTCGACAGTCCGCCGCTCTGGGATGAGTTGCATAAATTCAACGCCGCCCGGAGACCTCGACTCCGCGTCTCGATCGTTGCTTTGGTTGACCATCTCCTGGTCCAGAGGCTGCACCGAAGGGCGATGTACGAGGGTGTTGACTTCGACGTCCACGTCCTTGAGCGCGCCGCGATATCCGCTGAGTCCGGCCTCCCGTTTGCTGTTGGCATCGTCCATCTTCTCCCTGAGCCAGCGCCGCCGGTTTCGCATCCCCACAAGCCTTTCCTCCAGGAGCCGAATCTCGCGGTCCAGGGAGTCGTGTTTCGATCCCAATTCTCGAAGCTCTTTGCCCAACGGCTCCTCTTCATCGCTCTCTAGAGCCATAAGCTCGTTCTGAATCCCGGTCCTCCTCGTGGCAAGCCCGTTGAGGCGGGCGAGCGCCATCTTGCGCTCAGCCAGAGCCGTGTCCAGATATGACTCTTCCTCTCTCTTGAGATTGGCCATGGCCATCATCGACTTTTGCAATCCTCTGCGCGCTGCCCGTAGCGCCATCGGCCGCGCTCCTGCTGGCTGTCTCACGGGTATCACGTTGCCTTCCGGGGTAGACTGAGGCGGTAGGTACAGGCTCTTTGGCATGCGAGACTTGGAACTCGCGGTCGAATAGAACGTGCCCGTTGGTGTGCTGCTCCCAGCATCGCTATGCGCACCCACGTCGCTGCTGGAACCTACATCCAAGCCTCCTGCACGCCCGCCACCAAGCCTGCGGCCTGGAAGTCGAGGAGTTGTTGGATATCCTGCTCCAATGCCTGTTCCCGCCTCCGCAGCGCGCGCCATACCGAGTCGGAGCTCCGAGGGACATAGTCTTGTCTCTGATCGAAGAGTACGCTCCTGACGTTCGCTCGACTTGCAGCCAGGAGGCTACGTGAGGTTCCCTGAGGGCTGCGATTTGACCGTGACGGGCTTGAGTTGCTGCCCATCATCACGGATGCAGCTATTGGCGGAGGCGGACCCGAGAACATGGCCTGCGGCTGCCTGAGCTTGGAAGATGACCCTGGAGAGCTGGACCATTCGTCCCAGGGACTAGGCGACATATCACGAGGGCTTGTCCCAGACGCCGCGGGTCTTCTCATTCGAGGGCCCGGGAGGTCGGGGTCCAAGGACTCAGCACCGTCGGGCCGCGGCGCAAGCTGTTCGAGTTGGTATTCGCTCGGCGATCGTGTCGGGGATCGAGGGGACACCAGGGAAGATCGATTCGTGGCGCTGGTGAAGCGATCGAGCAGGGTCGGAGAGGATGGACCCATGGCGAAAGGGACGGCGCGGCGAGTCGCTTTCTTGTCGACGCGAAAACGACGCTCCTCCTACATGTCGGGAATGGAGGAACAGGCCCAAGATGAGGAGAATGAGGGGGGAGAAGAAATGGGTGGCAGCAGCAACGAAGTGCGCGTGATACACGAGGACAGCGGTAGATGGTTGAAGGGCGATGGTGTGGGTGCTAATCGGCATGTGAGGTGGTCTTCTTCTTGTAAGCCACCTCAGCCGACAGCCACTACAGGCATGGACGTCCAGTACCTGCCCGTACTCTGCAAGGTACCTATGGAGGGTCCCTATCGCTGCTGGACGGGTGTAAGACAGCCACGAATCCGTCTTCGCAAGTCAGCTACGATGAGTCTTTATGCTCTGCTCACGTACAGCTATTAGTGGACAGACAGGACTGCTGATTAAGACGAAGGTTTATTACTGCCAAGCGCCTTGCTGTGGTGTTGCGGATACGGCCGTTTGAGTCGTCCTGCCGGGACGTCACAGGGGCGGGGGACGGGAGAGACGGGAGCTTTGCGCCGCCAGCGATGTATCCAGCGCACGCACGCCTGCGGTTGTCCCCGGACTTACAGGGAGCGCTCCAGCGAGGATGGTGATCCACAGGCACCCGACTGGACTCCATCCGACCTAACCCAGCCCCAGGGCCCAGTCCAGTACGACAGCCCAGTGGCCTCTACGGAGTACCGGCGTACTCCCGTCGTATCTGAGGCTCGACGTTGCTGTCTTGGGTGCCCGAGGTCCATCATCGTCCCACGCATTCAGGGCGGATGCTGCCATCAACAGCCCAGCAGCTCCACCACCAACAACCACCAACCACCGCCCGCTGCGGCGCTTCCTCTCGCGCATCGCCATCCGTCGTCTCCCGCCCCCAACCTCGCCTCGTCCGCGCAGCTTTGGTCTCCTCCGCCGCGCCGCATCTGGCGACTACCAGCCCTCGAGGTCTTACAGGTAGCGAGAGGAGCCGCCGCCGCCTCCTCCCGCAGACGTCGCCATGAGCCAATCGCAGCAGCTGCCTCCGACTCGAAGGCCCGTTGGTGCGTCAGGCCCGTACGGTGGCCAGCAGGACGAGCTGCACATGTCCGGCATGACGGCCAGCCCCCACGGCCAGCAGCAACTGTCGTCGCCGCGCGACTATGCGCCTCAGATCAAGCTCGAGCAGCCGCTGCCGCCCACAAGCGCACACGCCAATGCCCTCGCCCACTCTCAGCCGCCCTCGATGCACCAGCATCATCTCCAGCAGCAGTCCGCTACCGGCTCCGTGCCCAACGTTCTCCAGCCAGGCGGCATCCATATGTCATCGCGGCCGCAGGCCATGGCTGCCAATACCGCGCCAACCCTCCCCACGATGCATGCCTCGATGCCTCCACCCGCCTCTTCGTCGGCCGCGTCGCAGCATCACCACCAGCATCAGCCGCCGCCGCCCTCGCACGACTACCAGACGCCGTCCAAGCCGTCCCTCACCATGCCGCACTCCCACTCATACTCCGGTTCCAGTCCTGCCGCCGGCTACGACGGACCCTCGGCTTCGTACCAGGCCTATACCCCCACGACGCCCAGTGGCTCCTCTTCGCAGTTCATGTCGCCCGTAGACATCGGAAAGTACAATGCCCCAGGCTCCCAACGCAACTTTTCCACTACGCCCTTGGGCCTCGCCGACATACGGCCCCGCGCCGACTCGAGCATGTCGGATGGCGCTCCGGGTACCATTGCTCACGACCTGGCTACCGCTCAACCTGGTCCCAGCAACTACTTGGCCCCGTGGGCCATCTACGCCTTCGACTGGTGCAAGTGGCCGCCCCAGGGCAATGGTGCTGGCAAGCTGGCCGTGGGCAGCTACCTGGAAGATGGCCACAACTTTGTAAGCCCAGTGCCGGATGCCGTGGCCCAGTCTTCCCACTCTGACTTTGATAGATACAAATACTCGACAGTCAGGTTGTTCCGACCCCGCAAGACGTGTACACGCCGGGCTCCTCAAAGTATAGCCTTGACTTCACCAAGGTCGCGGAAGCCACGCACTCGTACCCCGTCACCAGGCTCCTGTGGGAGCCTCCCTCCTCCCAGAAGCAGTCCACCGACCTCCTGGCTACTTCTGGCGATCATCTTCGTCTGTGGTCACTGCCTTCGGAAGCCCCTGCGAATCCAGGAAACAACATCACCGCTAGGGGACCGGCTCGTGTCACCGCCATAACCAAGCTGACGCCTTTGGCGTTGCTTTCAAACTCCAAGACCCCTGATCACACGGCACCGCTCACGTCGCTCGACTGGAACACCGTCTCTCCCAGTCTTATCATTACGTCGAGCATCGATACGACCTGTACAATCTGGGACATTCCGTCATTGACGGCCAAGACACAGCTCATCGCCCATGACAAGGAAGTATACGACGTGCGGTTCTGCGCCAATAGTGTCGACGTCTTTGTCAGCTGTGGCCAGGACGGAAGCGTCCGCATGTTCGATCTGCGCAGCTTGGAGCACTCGACTATCATATATGAGCCGACCGGCAAGGATGACAGAGGTACCGTGACCCCAAGAGGCGCAGTGACAGGCCAAGCGACGTTTGCTAACTCAAGGGCTCGTAGACAGCATCGGTCGCACGAGCCCAACGGCCGCGCAACAGTCCATGGCAAGCCCGCCACCTCTGCTGCGTTTGGCAACCTCACCCCATGACACGCATCTCCTGGCGACTTTTGCCCAGGACTCCAACACGATCCGCATTCTTGATGTGCGTCAGCCTGGTCAGGCTCTTCTCGAACTTCGGGGCCATGCCGGACCCATCAACTGCCTGGAGTGGTCACCGCTGCGGAGAGGCACACTGGCCTCGGGAGGTGATGACTGCCAAGTTCTCGTATGGGATCTTTTGACTTCGAGCTCGTCGGCTGGCGGTCCACCGATAAACGGCACTCCCCAGCAGGACAACAGTCGAAGCCCCGTTGCCTCCTGGGAGTGTGACTACGAGGTTGGGAACCTCGGATGGGTCCCTCACCTGCAAAACAGAGACTACGGAGAATGGCTTGGCGTAAGCGCGGGCCGCGGCATCTGGGGCACCCGACTGGCGTGAATACGTTGAAAGGGTTGCTCTGGCTCTGCCGCGGTACATGAGAGCGGTACACTGATAGTCTGGCATGCTCTCCTGAGTTGTTACATATCCGACGCCCCAGCATGTGCATACGGACGCCAACAACAAGCTCGGTTGCCCGCCTGGCCTGTACTTCGTTTGACGGGCAGCTTTATTGCGCGACTTGTGCGATCGAATGCTTGAGAACAGGTGATGAATGAAAATTCGGAGAAAAATGTGCTTGTGGAAAGGCGGAGAAGGGATCTCGCCAATCGAGCTTCCGAGAGAAACCAATGGTAAGGAATGGTATCTAGAGCCAACGAAACAGCGATGCTGGCGACCATTGTTTTGCATCGACGGGCTCCAATGCCGCGGCGACAGGGCAGTATAGATTCGATCTCGTCGCGGCCATCGGAGCATGTATTGAGACGTCGAGCAAATTCAAAAAGGTTCGAACAGCCCCTTGTGCAGCAAGCATGTGAAAGGTTATCCTTGCACTCTGAACAGGCGGGCACTGAGGACGTGGCGAGGTATAAAAGGAGCAACCCAAGGTACCTTACCTTGAGCAAGCACAGTTACTTTGATTCTCTGTACTTTTCGGTGCAATGAGAGTTCACCCTCCGTTCCGCATAGCGCGCCTGCAAACCAAAAGGCGTTTATATGCTCAGGTTGCCAGCTGCGTATCCAAATTTACTCGTAGATTCATACCTAGTGATTAACCCTCTGAGCATGAGCGGCGCCAAACCCAGCAAGCCTCTCAAGGTCCTCCCTCCGGAGAGTAACAAAGGTGGTGGGCCCCCGAAAATTAGCCGCTCACCTAGCGCGACAGCCACACCACCTACTAAGCAAGCTCGTTCAGTATAACATTAGTAGCCTCACCTGCCCGGTCTCTTCCTTTCAACTGGTATTCTCTGCGCTCCCTCGCTTCCTTGCCTCACCGTCCGCCCTCCCTTTCGATCGCCCGCTTCGGCACACATATTGGGAAGGCTGCTCGGGTTCAGCGGCCAAAGCAGACGCGCCATGGCTCCCAACGACCCTTCTCGATTCGATGATTCCGAGGACGAGGAGGACTTCAACCCTGCGCCGGCTGATTTGTCGGACGAGGAGCCTGCTGATGACGACGGCGAGCAGCACGTGAAGCGAGACACCCGTCACAGCAGTCCTGGTGATCACGACGATTCCGCCAATGATGACGATAGCCCTCCTCGCAAATCGCGGGCTGCCGGCAGCGATGACGAGGACGACGAAGAATCTCGAGCGCGTCCCAGAGACGATGACGAGGATGAGAACAAGGATGAGGGCGAAAATGACGATGAAGAAGAGGAAGAGGAAGACGATGAAGATGACGATGTGCAACAGGTCAGGGCCCCTTCTCCGACACAGGCCACTTGTCTGGCGCTTGGGACGATGCTAACTCCACTGGTCAGGGCCATCGCAGGAAGCGACGCCGAGATCGACGCAACGCTTTCTTCGATATCGAGGCCGAGGTTGACGATGAAGACGAGGGAGAAGACGAGGAGAAGGACGGCGAGGAGATCGAGGACTTCATCGATAACGCACATCCCGACGACGTGGCCGAGAGCGCTCGACTGGACGACGATCGAAGGCATCGCGAGCTCGACCGTCGCCGAGAGCTAGAGGCGAGCATGGACGCTGAGAAGCAAGCTGAAATTCTGCGACAGAGATATGGGAACCGACGACCAGCCAAGGGCTTTGGCGACTCTGCCGTTGTTCCAAAGCGTCTTCTGCTCCCCAGTGTCGACGATCCTAGCATCTGGGCTGTGAGATGCAAGGAGGGCAAGGAGCGCGAGGTCGTTCTCTCCATCACCAAGCGAATTGAAGAGCGGCTGGGAACCAAGGACGAGCTTGCCATCACGGCGGCCTTTGAACGTGGTGGAGCTCAGTCTGTCATGAAGGCCTTCATCTACGTCGAGGCCCAGCGACAGACCGACATTCTCGTGGCGCTCGACGGCATGCTCAACGTCTATCCCCGATCAAAGATGACTCTTGTCGACATCAAGGATATGCCCGAGCTTCTGCGCGTCACCAAGACGCCAACTCTCGAGCCTGGTGCTTGGGTCCGCTTGCGACGCCCTGCCAAGCATGCAGGCGATCTGGCCCAGGTCCTGGACGTCACTGAGAACGGCTTGGAAGCGAGGGTCCGATTCATTCCAAGACTGGACTATGGCATGCGCGACGATGCCCTACTTTCCACCGACGGGAAGAGAAAGAGACCTGGCATTGCAGGCCCCAAACCTCCGCAGAGACTCTTTAGCGAGGTGGAGGCGCGCAAACGTCATCCTCGGCACATTCAAGGAAATCCCACAACCAACACCTGGTCATATATGGGAGACGAGTTCGAGAATGGCTTTCAGGTCAAGGATGTCAAGATCCAGCAGCTCATTGTCGCTGACGTCAACCCATCGTTGGAGGAGGTCACTCGATTTGCCTCTGGTGCTGAAGACGGCACCGAAAACTTGGACCTCAAGGCCTTGGCGGCAAGCTTGAAGGACAGCAGCTCGCTCGTCACCTACCTGCCGGGGGATATAATTGAGGTATACTCTGGTGAGCAGCGAGGCGTCGTGGGCAAGGCAACCAACGTTCAGGGTGACATCGTCACCATGACGGTGACCGAGGGAGACCTAGAAGGACAGAGCATCGAAGTGCCTATCAAGGGCCTACGCAAGCGGTTCAAGATTGGCGACCACGTCAAGGTCATCGGAGGCAGCAAGTTTCGAGACGAGGTTGGCACGGTGGTCAAGATCTCCGAAGACCGCGTCACTCTTTTGACGGACCAGACCAATACCGAGGTGACGGTCTTTAGCAAGGACCTTCGCGAGGCGAGCGACATTGGCGGCCAGGGGTCGCTCGGACAGTACACTCTACACGACCTCGTTCAGCTCGACCCTACCACGGTGGGCTGCATCGTCAAGGTTGATCGCGAGTCTCTCGTGGTGCTGGACCAGTACGGAGACCCCCGGCAGATTATGCCGTCTCAGATCTCCAACAAGCTGCCCCAAAGGAAGCAGGCTGTCGCTGCGGACCGTGACGGCTCGGAAATCCGACTCGACGACAAGGTCAAGGAATTCACAGGCCAGCAGCGACAGGGCAAGATCATCCACATCCACCGATCCTACATATTCCTGCACACCAACGACAGCACGGAAAACGCCGGTGTATTTGTCACCAAGGCCAGCATGGTGAACACAGTCGCGGCAAAGGGCGGCCGGGTCAACTCGGCTGCGTCCGGCCCTGACTTGAGTACCATGAATCCGGCTGTCAAGATTCACAAGAACGGCGCCGAGAACAAGACCCTGCAGCAGCCAGTCAAGACGTTCGGCCGCGACAGAGCTCTCAACCAGACCGCCATCATCAAGAAGGGTCCATACAAGGGCCTCTTGGGTATTGTCAAGGACACGACAGACACACACGCCCGTGTCGAGCTACATACCAAGGGAAAGACTGTTACGATTCCCCGAGAGTCACTGAGTTTTCGGGACAAAACGTCGGGCGCCACGATCGACATTAACGGAAGAGGTCGGGGTGCGCCTGGCGGATTTAATCGTGGGTCGAGCGACAGGGTGCCCGGCTGGCAAGGAGGCTCCCGTACCCCCATGAGCGGCGGTGGTTCGGATCGAGTCCCCGCCTGGGGATCGCGCAGTAAGTTCCATGGAGCTATCCCTTGTACGCGTGTAGAATCTTCTAACGATGCAACAGCACCCGCAGCCGCCAGTGGGCGAACTCCGGCGTGGAAGGCCCAGGATTACTCTGGATCGCGAACTCCAGCCTGGGCGGATGGTTCGAGGACTGTGAACCCGTACGACGGCAGCCGAACTGCATACGGGTCTGGGTCACGGACGCCTGCATGGCAATCAGGTGCCAGGACTCCGGCGACGGGCGACGCATTTGGGGCTGGGTCTCGAACGCCAGCTTACGGAGCGGGTGCGGGCATGGATGGGTGGACATCAGGGTCCAAGACGCCGGCGTGGGGTTCATCTGCACCAACGCCTGGTGCGAGCGGCAACGATTCGTGGGGATACACCCCCGGAGCCACTTCATCGGTGGCTTACGATGCACCGACACCGGGCGCCGGCATGGGCGCCCCTACTCCAGGCGCTCTGAACGCTCCGACACCCGGGGCCTACTCGGCCCCGACGCCCGCCGCCAACGCACCCACTCCGGGCGGGAGTTGGCAGGGAGGTTGGGGTGCGGAATCAGCGCCGACACCGGGAGCCGGGGCCCCGACCCCCGGAGCAAGCGGATACAGCGCCGGGTACTATGGGGCCCCCACACCAGCGGCATACGGCGCGCCGGAGACTCCAGCAGCCAGTGGACCCAGGTATACAGATGATGATTGATCTCTGGGACAAGATTGGGGGGGCGGTTGGGGACAGATGCGATATCGCGCTGGAGCCGGGAGAAAAGTCGGCGGGGAAGCGGACCGTTGAGACGAGGCGTTGGGAAATCTGTATCTATATTCATAGAACGACACTTGGTCAGATGCTCGATTTTTGCATGAAATGCTTTGCGAGTGGCGCGAGCGAGAAGACATCGAGACCAGAGGGTAAATAACATCAGTGGGAAAGGACTCTCACTGTAGTCTTCGATTCTCGGGCTATATTGAAACAGGTGTTTGTCTTCTTGATCACGGCGGAAGGTAACACGTTTGATGATGGAGGCCATGTCTGTAGAGTGACTCCGGGAGCCACACAAGCCTATCAAGATGTAACATACTCACCACGCATTAGCTGCCAAGGTGTCGTCCAGGACATGCAAATCCGACACGCGAATTACAGGACTCGGAAATGTGGAAGCTGGTCTGGACATGGCCATACGTAGCAAATCAGCTACCCTACACCGTGAAGCTAAGGTGGAAACCCTGTCCAGGCGACAAAGCTTCATCCGCTTCGACAAGCTGCATCTCCAGCCATGGCAGCAACCATGGCGGCTACCCGAATAGGGCCCCCATTTGTTCGGCACTGCAAACGGCGTGCGTGCCAGATTGGCAGCAGGGCTTACGCCAATGGCGCAGCGAAGCCAGCATCTCCGCGCGCTGCGACCAGCGCAGCAGCCGCCGGACCGACCGGCATCACGAACAAAGCGGCCATCAGAACCGCCGAGGCCCGGGAAGCTGCCCTCCGCGCAGCACGCATGCGACGGCAGGCCGAGCGAGAAGATGGGCAAATCGAAGAGGCAAAGAGGCGACTGGAGAACGAGAAGTACCAGCGGAGATACAAGTCGGCGGCCAGGAAGTGGGTGTCGTCCTTGATTGCCCTGCCGATCCTGCTCGTGACGAGCTACTACCTCTTTGATCGATGTGAGCATGCCTACTTCATGTGTCCTATCGAGGGCTGAGAGATGCTGACGGAGTCCGGCTGTAGTGGCGCTGGGACATGCTCAGAAAACCATGCCGAAAACATCGCCCCCTCCTGCAGCCAAGGTCGACGAGAAGACCGTATAGCATGTTCCACACACATCAAGGGAATAGCTTGGGTTCTACCAAGCATCGCACCGAGAGCGCAAACTCCTCGAAAACCGGCTACAAGCTTGGCCTGCGTCTTGCCCGCAACTGCCACATACTTGAACCTCCACTCATCACGAGAGCCGAGCGCTTAAATTGGATGGCAACCTGACGGCAAGACAGCGAGGAGTCGAAGTTGTTGAAACTCTCCGCCCCCCAACCAGCCAGCCTGCGGCGGGATGTTGAAGAATTGGGAGTCCATGGCGTCTGAACCTACCTTACCTGCTGCTCTCACGGCTAAGAGACAGGACCTCATGGGCCATGGCCCGCCCGCCGCATCAAAGCCAGAGGTACTTGCCCCCGATCTGGGTCTGCTCTTGGCGGGAAGGTCTCTGCTCAGGCGGGGATGACTTGGAGTGCGTCCCAAAGGACGCGGGCCGGGAGGAGGTGCCCCAAGAGAGCCAGGGCATTCGTCTTCTCTTCGCCCAGGGCCTGAAGCGTCGATAGAAGAAACCTGTTGAAGACACCCATTTTGGTGGTGCCCTTACGCCCTTGCTACTTCACGAGACTTACACTACGTCGCATTGTCGCAATAGTCAATGGTCCGCTTCGTGGCTGACACGCCGTCATGGCTGGCGAGCCGAAAGGGCCATCACCTCTCGTCACCACGAGACGTCCTCTGGCGTGGTACCTACAAGCCAGTGGGAGGCCTTCACAATGTTGCATCCTGTCAAGCCAACTGCCAAGTTCCTCTACTGGCGGCCGTATCACCCGTCATGGAGCGTTGTAACGCATGGCTCTCCGGAAAAGGGGCTCCACTTTCCCGACGCGAACCTCCAGTCCGGCATCCGCTCCGCTCCGTCACCGAAATGGTCTAGCCGACTGACTGCGCTGCTGTGTTGGATATGAGGCAGACACTTGATTGTCAGTCGCAGAGTTTTGGCGAGTTGAACCGTACGGCCATGGTGTTGCGTATACGTTGAATGGCAATGCTGCATCTCTCGACAGTGCCATCCAGCAATATCGTCCATCTTGACCATTTGGAACCGAATCTCGTACATATATGCTGTAGCAGCTACAGCCTCGCTCCGAACTTGGCAGATTTCCTCCTCTGCAGCTCTGCAGCGTCTTGCTGGGCCCTCTCCCCCATCGTCTTCCGCTTGATCTTGCCGCTGGCGAGCTTGGGAATCTCATGAACGAAAACGACACCTCCCTCGAGCCATTGGTGCTTGGCCAGGCGAGCAGCGATCCAGTCCTTGATGTCGGCAGGTGACACTCTGCCGTGAGATGAGTCTTGTATTACAACGTATGCTCGCGGCCATTCGTTTTCGCCTCTTTCAAATCAATGGTACAATCACAGATCGATGACGGCGCCTTGTCGACCTACAAGGTGATTCCCACGACAGCTGCGTCGGCTACGTGCTCATTCTCCAGGAGTACCGCCTCTAGCTCTGCTGGCGCCACCTGGACCGCTTTGATCTTGATGAGCTCCTGCGGACTCAGATGTTAGTTGACACGTCTTACTGGTGGGCCCTTCCAAAACTGACCCTTTTGCGGTCCACGATCCAACAAAAGTCGTCTCTGTTGCGTGTGGCAATGTCTCCTGTCCTGAGCCAGCCTTGCTCATATATAGCCTCTCTGGGAGCGACCTCGTTCCTCCAGTAGCCCAGGGTGACATTTGGGCCCCTGATGCATATCTCTCCCCTCTGGCCCATGTCCACTTCGCGCCCCTCGTCATCGATGGTTCTCGCTTCACAGTTGGGCATGAGCTTTCCAATGGATCCGCTGTAGTCCTGAGGGCCTCCCGGCATCATGGCACAGGCGCATGTGCACTCGGTCATGCCCCACGCTTGTCGAACTGGGACTCCCAGCTTCGCTTGGCATTTAATTTGCAGCTCACGCGACAAGGGTGCCGCGCCGCACAACATGGCTCTCACGCTGGAGAAATCGCGTTGGGACGTCTCCGGACGCTTCGAGAGCATGACGAGGATCGGGGGGACAACGTACAGCCCGGTAATCTTGTACCGCTCAATCATGTCCAGGAAGTGCTTCAAGGCGAACTCGGCCATGATGTGGACGGTACAACGGAGCCTAGCGGCCATGAAACCAAAACAAGCTGTCCGTAGGCGTGGTAGAGCGGCAGAAAGGCAATCCATCGCCCATTCGCGCTCGAATGGCGCCTTTCGTAGGGCGTGCCAAGGTACCACATGAATATGTGCTGCTCAAGGCTGGTGACAAGGTTGGCATGGGACACGCAAACGCCCTTGGGGAGGCCCGTTGTGCCGGAGCTATAGTTGATGGTGGCAATGGTTCGAGTAGCCTCGAGAGGCCCCAGTACTGGCCACTGCCAGCTATTACCTTGCTCAGAGGTTCCCACCATGGCTGTCCAGTCCTCCACTCCTTGATGCTTGGTATTACGTTCGTGTGAGAACTGGAATATACGATCCAAAGGGATGTTGACTTTTGCTGCAGCTTCAAGGACCACTCCAAGGATGCCAGGGTGGGCTAATATCACCTTGGCTGTGCTGTTGGAAATTTGGTATGCTAGCTCTAGAAGCCGACGCATGCAGGAAGTCGTCAGCGGGACTTGGTGCTGAAACGGCAAGATCTCAAAGACGAACATGGTGACGTACCGTGGACGGTAGAGGCCGAGTTGACACCGGTGAAAATGAAGCCTCCACCAGCGCTGCCCAGAAAGGAGACCGGGACAAAGATGTGATTAGGGGTGCAGGTCAACACCACGTCTCCCTTTGCGAGCCCCAGCCTCTCAAGACCAAAGGCGAGTCGCTTGGCCCATTGCAGCGCTTGTCTTGAGGAGAGACTTGTGCTTGGCCGGCTGCTATCGATCCACAAGGGCTTGTCGGAGACGGGGTGGTAACCAAAGAGGTAGCTGAGGATGTCGCTTTTCGGGTTGTCAAGAGAAGGGTATTCGGATGAGAAAGGCATACTTGCGGCTGTTGTCAGCTAGTCGACCATGATGAGAGACTCAGGCACGGAGCAGAAGGACAGAGTGAGTAAATGATCGACGAAGTGATGTTGAGATAAGTGAAGATGAGGGATTAACATAGCCACAGCAGACGGCAGCCGTCAGTTGCATGTGATCCGGATCCGAGTCGAGCAGGGCCTGAGACCACCGCTGATGGCAGCTCGATGTGGCTCTTGATCAATCTCATGACTTTGCGCACCCACCAGGCCGTCTCAACTCGCGCGAACCTCATATGCCTTCGATTTGTTCTCTCAAGCTGCTCTTGCGTGCCGGATGCGAATGACGTCTGATTCGATGCAGCACCTCGGCAAGTCGATATCCTACGTTGGGTATCAATTACGTGATGCGGGAGCTCAGTGGTGCGCCACTAAGACGGACTGCATCTGCATATAAAGGTAAACATGGCGGCTCCATCTTCAGCGGCTCCATCTTCAGCGGCTCCATCTTCAGCGGCTCCATCTTCAGCGGCTCCATCTTTAGCGACTCCAGATGCAACGCTGGATGGGAAGAGGATCGCAAAGTCCTGACAGCTCAGTTTAGAGAATGCTCAAGTTTCACGGGTACAATGATTTGCCGCAACGAAGCCACGGGTGGAAAATCGGTGGCATATAATTCCATACGTGCAGTCCGTTTCAAGTACTTCTTATGAAGAGATGGTCAGAATACCGCCTACCCATCTTCAAGAGCAACAAGAGGTCACACTTAGAAGCTGGTAAGGCCCCCATCGACGACGAACGCGGCGCCATGCATATAGCTGCTCATGGGCGAGGCCAAGAAGACGATGCTCTCGGCCACTTCCTTGGGCGTGGCCATGCGCTTCATGGGTGTCAGTGCGACTTGCTGCTGGATGGGGCTCTCGGGGTGGGCTGCCTCGGGGCTCATAGTGAGCGGCGTGGCGACGTAGCCGGGGCAGATGGCGTTGATGCGGATATTGTCGCTGGCATACGAGTTGGCGTCTGCCTTGGTCAGGCCGACGACGCCGTGCTTGGCTGCGGTGTAGGCGCTCTGGTGGACCGCGCTCTGGGGACCAACGAGGCCGTACACGGAGGCTACGTTGATGATGATTCCGCGCCCTTGACGAGAGCCCCTGTTTCTAAAAGACATCGCGTTGAAGTTAGTGCGTGGCTTCATCGTCAGCGGCCAGCGCACTAGACGGAGCTGGTGGATTGCGCGGGCGGAAGAAGATTGGCACATACTCCTGGCCGATCATGACGGCGAGCTCCTCTTTCTGGCACCTGAAGACGCCGTTGAGATTAGTGTCCAGGACCCGCTGCCACTCGTCCTCGTCTAGCTGATGAGTGCGTTCGCTGCGTCCGCCAACGCCGGCATTGTTGACGGCAATATCGATGCGGCCAAACCTGACGACAGCCTCGGCGATGCCGTGTCTGACCTCGTCGAGCTTACGGACGTCCATCTGCAGCGGCAGAACTTCTTCAATCTGGGAGCAGCTTTCTTTGAGGGCTGCAATGGACGTCGTGAGGGCTTCGAGGTTCACGTCGGCGAGGGCGAGATGGGTGACGCCGTGCTCGGCAAACGAGAGGGCCGTGGCCTGACCGATGCCTGCGAGCACACCATAAGCAAAGTTTAACAGGTTCAGAAGCGCACTGGACTGGGTGAATGACCAAGATGCACTCTGATGGGTCGTCCTGTGATGGTGGAGGAACGCACAAAGAAACAGAGATGTAGAGCTATAGAAGCTAGAAAGAGCTCCGACGGCGAGTCAGACCTACCGGAGGCGGCTCCGGTGATGAACGCCGTCCCTCGGAGCAACGGGGCCGCCATGGTGTTGTGTCAATGCGCAACAGGCCTCGAGAACGCCAAGGGTAGGAATGAGACGGAGGTCTCAAATGAATTGCGGGAATCCACTCGTGAGAGGGACAGAAAGGTGGACCGACGGAGCTGTTGGCGATGGCTGCCGATGAGCTAGGCTGCGATAAGCCTGAGGAAGAGCGGACGAGGGGCTGCGGGACCTCGCTCGTATACGATGTAGTGAACGGAAAGCAGACCAACGAGCGCCGAACGGGGCGGTGATGGAGTCTTCCCGTCGGCCCCGTCGAATCGAGTGGGGACGACAGGCAAAATCGAAGCTAAGCTGGCTGATGCTCTGTGCCGTCTTTTGCCTGCAGCTGCAGACGTCAGCCCACCCGCCACGATGTGGATATACGTGGGACCCCGACGACGACGATCATGTTCGGGAGTTCAGGGTTGTCTGGGATTGAGCGCGTCATGATTGGACGATACTTGCATCTGAGGGCCGCAGTCCAGACATGCATGCCCACCTCCGGCCAAGGGCCCGCTGCAACACTATCCCGGCGACGGGCGGGGGTGGAATCGTAAACTCCCGTTTCAAATGCATGCGCATGTGCTTGTCATGTGGGCTGCTGAGACGAAAGAGAATATGCATAGTTTGATGCGGCAAGAGGACATGTTGATTGAAGGTGATGAGACGATGACTACGTCTACTTCTGAGCTCACTGCTTACATACAGTACAGGACGGTGATGCCAGGAAACCTAGGATGCGACCAACGACGACGAGGACCCTTGCCTCGAGGGATCCGAACCCAGCCAAGTCTACTTCATACGACACCGACAAAGCAAAACGAACAAAGCCGACTTATGATGACGGTGGTGGTGACGGCTTGGGCCCGAACCGATCGATGCCGCCCTTGATGCTTGCATCGACGCGCTTGGCCATCTTCTCGAGCGGCAGGCCACTCTCAACACGCTGAACCGCACGGGCGATGGAGGGTTCCATGCGCTGAACAGTACGCTCCACGGGGGGCGCGAAGTACGAGATGTTCTTCTCCCAGCGCGGTGCCCATTTCGTGGTCTGCTTGGACAAGCGCTCCTCGGCGCCGGGCATCACGAGGTAGAGCGGCGTGAGGACGCCGACGCCGGCGGCACCCATGCAGACAACCTCCGAGGTTCTGGCTCGGGGAAGCCGGGGAACGCGGTGGAGAGGCATTATGAAGATGCGGCGGTGGTGGTAGTGGTAGTGGTGGTGGTGTTTTGAGACAAGAGCTCTGGTCAGGACTTTGGTTAGTTGAGTCATTTCCCAGCACCCTCTCGTTGACAGCTCTAGAGTATACTCACATATGCTATTGCAGACAGCAGATGGCAGTTTATGGCAGAGAGAAGTGGCAGTGATGCCAAGGCTGTCAGTGTTGATGAGAAGAGGACGCGACGGGCTCTGGTTTGTCGAACCGACGATGACTGCGTGATGAAAGGAGGAGATGCGTGAGGGGAAGCAAAGACGGTGTGGCGATACAAGGCGTTGGGGGGCTGCTGTCTTATAACCATTTGGTGCGGTGCTGCGAAAGGGTACATGCTCGTCACAGTCACTTCTGCCAGCCCACACTGTAAGGTACCTTGCACGACCGAACACGCCGCGGGTCGCTGACGCATCTCAGTCAACTCCTTGGGTGCACTTTATCCATCGGGTCACCTTGGTGGCTAAGAGCAAGCGGGGTAGGCTGCCGATGCTCCGCCCGTCCTCGAAGCTGTACCGTGCCACTGCCATGGCCTCACTGTCACGCCGTGTAACGCGAGAGAGGGTGGCGCTGGGGGGGGGGGGGGGGGGG
>JALHBZ010000176.1:35332-63103 GCA_024340015.1 Tolypocladium ovalisporum | reverse complement strand
TTTTGGGGGTTTTCCTCATAACAGTGGCGTCACATCGAAACAGCCGTTACTTCGAATACGCACGGGAACTGGCACAGAATCCAGAGATACTCTCAAATCTTCATTATACGCGGATATATGCCATGTTGACAATGTAATCGTTGGCGAGTCCATCAGCCAGTTGCGGTTGCCCATGACGCCAGGCGCCAAGCCCGAATTGGCATAGCGCCGGCTACCAGCGCCCAGGGGCCCTTCCGCATGTCGCATCAACAGTGGGCGTCACGAGCCAAAACACGCCAACAAACCACCAACCGACAACGACGACAACGACGACGACACGGGCTTCGCGGCCTTTAGCCACAGGTAAGGCACAAGGTAAGTCTGGCTGCGCCCGTAGCCAGCGCAGTAGCAGCTCGTTTCTTCGCAGAAGACGCGCAGCCCCCACCTTCCGTCGACAGCGGGGGAAGCTGTTGGGCGCCGAGCACAAGGCCGCTTGGACATATCGGTGAGTGACACTGCGATGCTCCTCGCCCTGTGGCGATGACAACGACGACGCCGACGACTCCGACAGCGTGACTGACGCACACGTGGCTCCGAGGGCAGCTATCATCTCTCTGCATCTGTCAAGACCTCGGCTCTCCATCGACCGGCCCATGGGATAAACAGTCTGGCGACCTATCCCAGGTGCGACCAACACAACACCCGCCATGGTCGAGCCGCCCTCCTCGCCTCCCAGCGAGGCCGCTGGTGCGGAAAATGCTCTGTCGTGGTACAAGGCGCAGTACGAGCTGCTCGAGGGTGAGCTGGCCGAGTTTCGTGATTCAAGCCGCGAGCTGGAGCAGGAGCTGGAAAAGGACATCGACCGCGCCGAGAAACAGGAGCGCGCCCTGCAAGAAAAGGCCGAGACATTGGAGTTTGAGGTGCAAGAATGGAAGGTGAATTCGCCCACTTCCCCTCGGGCCGGAGACGCTTGGCTGACCCGCGACGCAGAGGAAATACAAAGAGTCCAAGACCGAGGCCAGCGCGGCGCAGAATGGTCTTGAAAAAGAGATAACGACGCTTCGCGACACGAACCGGTCTCTGCAGCTCAGGCTGCGGGATATAGAGGTGGCCAACGATGACTTTGAGCGTCAGGCGCGCAACACCACATCGTCGCTCGAGGACATGGAGTCCAAGTACAACCAAGCCATCGAGCGCGCCGTGCTAATGGACGAGGAGATCAAGTCGGGCGAGCAGGAGCGCGAGAAGCTGCGCATCGAGTCGCAGCGGCTTCGCGAGGAGCTGGCCGAGCTGAAGATTGAGGCCGAGCTGATGCAGGACAAGATCAAGAAGCACGAGTCCCGGCACCTGTCGGCCATCTCAACCGACTTGTCGCTGCTGGGTTCCCCGACCTTTGACAAGAACGTTGCGTCATCGCCCATCTCGACTGCCAGCTCGCCGCTCATCACCACGCCCCCCGACACCAAGTCCTTGTCCACGGCCGAGGTGCACGACCCGCCATCGCCGCCCATGTCTGACGCCTCGGCTCCCCTGCCAAAGTCGACGGCGCCGGTCCGGCCCGCGGTCGGCAGAACCGGGGGGCTGCGTAAATCCCGACTGCCTTCGCTCGATGGCAACGCCACACCCAAGCCTCGGTCCAAGGCCAGCATTGGCCCGCTCGCCCGTGCCGCTGGCAGCCCCGTCTCGGGCGGAGGCGCGTCCCTACGTACACCTGCGAACCGAACAAACAAGGGCCGTCCAGCGACGCACAAGCTGCCCGCTTCCAACTCGCTCTCCCACATCCGCTCGCTCACAGCACAGATGCAGCGGCTCGAGGCCAGGGTGCATTCTGCCCGGTCCAAGCTGCCCGCCCCGGCCAGCACGCCGCCTCGCGCTTCGCCCAGGTCAGGCAACGCCGGCTCCACGGTGCCGGCGTCGGTTACTATCCGGTCTCGGAAGCGCACTGCAGGATCTTCGGCATCTTCGGTCCTTGCCGATGATACGACGCCGACCAACTACAACCCTCGCGCCTCGACGTCCAAGAGCCACGTCCCTCGACTCAGCACGTCCGGAATCAGCCGCCTTTCCTTCGGCCCGGGCCCGCGACCGAATCGTGGGCCCGACTCGGATGTGAGCCGGCCGAGCTCGAGAGCTAGCATCTCCTCTTACGCCAGGCCGGCGTCTAGAAACGACATGATTGCCCCTCCACGGCCCATGTCGCGCACGTCCATGTCGGGGACCCGAACACCACTCGGCCGGCCGCGGTCGTCCATGAGCGGGTCTACGCATGGCCGCTCGGCGAGCATCAGCCGCATGGACGAGGCAATGGAGGAGGAGTTTAGAACATCCAGCCGAAAAGGAACATACTCGAAGCTAGAGATGGAAACGGCTGCCGGGACTCCCGGCCCGGGCAGCGCGATTCCAACGCCGGGCACGCGGCGGCAAAGCGGAGGGCGGCAGCCGAGTGCAGGCTTGCCCGCGTCCAGACCGTCGATGGGACGACCAGCCACATCCGGCAGCAGGAAGCTGCGCGACCTGGGGGAGACGTACTGATGCTATCCGCCACGGAGATGCATGCGGCCGCGCGTGGAGACTGTTGTCGGCTGGATCGTTGTGGGTGGCAAGTGGTCAAGTGCCGGCGCTTTTGCTCACTTATCTATACCCTTCTACTTTGACTTTGCTTGCGATGACACGGCTAGGAGAAAGGCAAAGAGGGTGTTTTTCACGATGATTACGAAGTCGATTCCCAGTACATTTGGCTTATTCCCCGCTCTGTTGTGGGCTTTGCATATCTTGGCCCAAGGACTTGGACGGGATTCAAGGAGGGAGGTTGCAAGCATGGAGAAAAGAGAGAATGCCGTTGGGTGAAGGGGGAGGGAGAGCTGATATCAACCAGGCACGTCTAGATTACGTGCCTGCTCGCTTGCGCACCATTTTCTTTTGTCATGAGAAGCTGCCGAGGGTAGGGAGGAGATACAAGCGAGTTGTATATATGTAATAGAGCGTCGAGGACGCGGTACTTACTGACATGCGGCCAAGTCACGTACTCTGGGGCGCAAAAAGTGCATGTCACCGTGCAATGCGGACTATAGAGGATGTGAAGAGGACTCATGAGCCGGACGTGGCTCGCTCCACCGGGGGCTGAACGGAGCCCTGGGGAGCGGGAGAAGACGCGGGAGACGCCGACTCGATTGACTCGACGACTTGAAGGGGAGCCGGAAATGACATGCTGACGCTTTGGAAATACCTTGAGCCTGGTCCGTTCAGTAAGGTATCAGCGCGTGGTGGTGGTGGTAAGCATCGGCTCGGGCTTACTCTACATGTACAGGTACGCAGGATGGATGAACGGATGAGTGGATGGTGGTGGAGGGCGGTGGAGACTGGGGATCGATTGGCCCCGCTGGCGACGGACAATGTTGGGGAATGGGACCCGAGCTTCGGGTCGGCGGCGCCGGGCTTGTTTTTGGTGGATGGGTCCGGTGGCTTATTATTAGGGGGGGAGAGGAATGGCTTGGGAGGATGGGCGGCGGGGTTGGATTGGCGGGTGCTCAACAATTGGGGGAGCCTGGGCTACTAACTAATTAATCTGGCCGGACGGGTTTGCAGCCTCTGCTATGGGAGGCCAGGTCCAGTGACAGCCGTTTCTAGCCTGACTGAGCCGCCGCGAGGCTGATGAGTACTATTTACTGGATGATAGGTAATCATGTTTCGCCGTGCTCAGCTGAGATTCGCCTTGTATGCCGGTGTTGGAGGGTCTGACTGCATGGCAGGAAGCACATCGAAAGTGACGTCTGGAAGGATTACGCCGGGGTCGCATGAGAGGACCACGAGGTGCGGCGAGACGCGGACTGCCTTGCAAGCACCATTCCAGCACTATCGCGTTCTACTCGTAGGGGTCCATGCCAATTCGACTGCCGGGCTGACAAGGAGGGCCCAAAACTGCCCGCTCGTGACGCACTTCTTCGTCCAGGCGGCTGCGGTAGTGGTTGCAGCTCCCAAGGGCGAGCATGCGGCTGGAGCGCTGCGCCGAAACCCTACTCGATCCAATGTCTGTCGAGCTCTACGGAGTACGGCTATCGAATGCTGAGAGGAAATGCTGCAAGTACAACAATCATGTCGCTCGAGGTGGGGTGGATGTCGTACATCACAATCATCAACACATTGCGCCGTTGCAGGCCTCTTGGGCAAGTCCGCTCGAGGCCGCACTGTGGCTATCGATAAAGCTGCCTGCAGAATACCTACCACCAACAGCCTGCCGCGACGGCAGGGCTGCAGAGGGAAGCCTGCAGAGATGGATGGTAAACCCGTGGCCGTGGATTGGAAGGAGTCGGCCCCAGTCACCCCGTTCCCGCTGCTAACAGGTGGCCGGTGGAGGTTGTGCTGCCCTGGTGGTGGTGGAGGACTTGGCTCGGGTTACGGTACTCCATACTCGGTAGAGGGCGACGGTATCGGCGATTTCGCTGGAGGCAATGCCGTAGGTGAGGTAGGGCAAGGACGCAAGGTCCACTCTCGTGCTGACCCCCGGATCCATGCACCGGGTCACTCGTCAGCTCACAGCTTCCCCTTGACTTGTTCGTAAGGTACTCTGCGCTCTGCCCGGCCCTCGTAGCTCACAAGCCCGCGAACCCCCTCGTTTCTCTCACAGTGAATGCATTGTGCTAGTGTAGAGCTTCTACATGAGCGAGCCTTTTGAATCATCAATGTCGGTCCGTTGTACTCCGTACATGGTCGTTGGATCTGTTGGCATCCAATCTCTACCTTACCTGACCTACTGGGTGACCATGGCAGACCCCGCGCACTGTGCGGGCGCCTGCCGGAACCCGCCCGGTGGGTTCGGCGCGGCACCTGCGCAGGCAGCTAATACGGCAGAAGGCTCGCAGCGTGCTCCATCTTTCTTTTCCTGCCGCCCTCCTCCGATGGGACAGTGCCAGCTCGCAGGCGCTGACCCCAACAGATTGAGTAACGATACCGTCAGGTAGGCTACCTACGTCTGCGCAAAGCTCGACTCTGCAACTTCACACCCGCCCCAGACTCTTCGACTTCCTCCCCTCCCCTCGAGCCTGCGATCCCTTCTAGCAACGGGGCAATCGCATCTGATCCTTTCCTTCGTCGCCTCCTCTTCTCCCCCTTGCCGGCAGGTCATTGGGCGTGGCGCACCCGCACGAATCCCACCTCCCCAGACTCCCCGAGAGCTCCGTGTCAATCAGGGTTCATGACGCCTTGAGCGGCCTCGCCTCGCCTCGAACCCGCCTGACCCTCCTCTCCTCCTCTTCCTTGCCTCCTCCCCAGAATCAGCCACAGCGACCATGCCGGAAGCAACGGGCTCCAGCAGCACTGCTGCCGGGCGGACGGTACCCGTCGTCAACGGCAAGCCGTCGTACGCCGCGAAGCACAACATCGCCGACCACTTCATCGGCGGCAACCGGCTGGCCAATGCCCCCGCCAGCAAGGTCAAGGACTTTGTGGCTCAGAATGACGGCCATACGGTCATCACAAACGTGAGTACCTCCCCCGGAGAGGCGTGGGCGCGTGGGCTAAACGATGGCAGGTTCTGATCGCCAACAACGGCATCGCCGCCGTCAAGGAGATCCGCTCCGTGCGGAAATGGGCCTACGAGACGTTTGGCGACGAGCGCGCCATCCACTTCACCGTCATGGCCACCCCCGAGGACCTCCAGGCCAACGCAGACTACATTCGCATGGCCGACCACTACGTCGAGGTCCCGGGCGGCACCAACAACCACAACTACGCCAACGTCGAGCTGATTGTCGACATTGCCGAGCGCATGAACGTCCACGCTGTCTGGGCCGGCTGGTAAGACATTGTGTAGTCGCTGTCCACCTCGATCCGTGCTGACAAGCCTAGGGGACACGCCTCCGAGAACCCCAAGCTGCCAGAGTCGCTGGCCGCCTCCCCCAATAAGATCGTCTTCATCGGACCACCGGGCTCCGCCATGCGGTCGCTCGGTGACAAAATCTCCTCTACCATCGTCGCACAGCACGCCGCCGTCCCCTGTATCCCCTGGTCAGGAACCGGCGTCGACAAGGTCGACGTCGACGACAACGACATCGTCACCGTCGCCGACGATGTCTACGCCAAGGGCTGTGTCACGTCGTGGCAACAGGGTCTGGAAAAGGCGCAAGAGATTGGCTTCCCCGTCATGATCAAGGCCTCCGAGGGCGGAGGCGGCAAGGGTATTCGCAAGGCTGTCGGTGCCGACGGTTTCGAGGCCCTGTACAAGGCCGCCGCCAGCGAAATTCCCGGCTCGCCCATCTTCATCATGAAGCTGGCCGGCAACGCCAGGCATCTCGAGGTGCAGCTGCTCGCCGATCAGTACGGCAACAACATCTCCCTCTTCGGCCGCGACTGCTCCGTTCAGCGGCGACACCAGAAGATCATCGAGGAGGCCCCCGTCACAATCGCAAAGGCGCACACATTCAAGGCCATGGAGGACGCCGCCGTCCGCCTCGGCAAGCTCGTCGGCTACGTCTCGGCGGGTACCGTCGAGTATCTGTACTCGCACGCCGACGACAAGTTCTACTTCCTCGAGCTCAACCCTCGTCTTCAGGTCGAGCATCCTACGACTGAGATGGTTAGCGGCGTTAATTTACCCGCCGCCCAGCTTCAGATCGCCATGGGTATGCCCCTGCACCGCATCCGCGACATCAGGCTGCTCTATGGCGTCGATCCGAGGACTTCGAGCGAGATTGACTTTAACTTCGAGCACGAGGGCACCTCGTCGACCCAGCGCCGACCGACCCCCACCGGCCACACCACGGCCTGTCGAATCACCTCCGAGGACCCCGGCGAGGGCTTCAAGCCATCCAATGGTGTCATGCACGAGCTCAACTTCAGGAGTAGCTCCAACGTCTGGGGCTACTTCTCCGTGGGTACGCAGGGTGGTATTCACAGCTTCTCCGACAGCCAGTTTGGTCACATCTTTGCATACGGCGAAAACCGACAGGCGTCCCGGAAGCACATGGTCATTGCCCTCAAGGAGCTGAGCATTCGTGGTGACTTCAGGACGACGGTTGAATACCTCATCAAGCTGCTGGAGACGGAGGCCTTTGAGGATAACACCATTTCCACGGGCTGGCTCGACGAGCTCATCTCCAAGCGGCTCACGGCTGAGCGCCCCGACACCATGCTCGCTGTGGTCTGCGGTGCCACCACCAAGGCTCACATTGCCAGCGAGGCGTGCATGGCCGAGTACCGGGCTGGCTTGGAAAAGGGTCAGGTACCGTCCAAGGATATCCTCAAGACCGTCTTCACCATAGACTTCATCTACGAGGGCTATCGCTACAAGTTTACGGCCACGCGTGCCAGCGCGGACAGCTACCACCTCTACATCAACGGCTCCAAGTGCTCCGTCGCCGTCCGCGCCCTCAGTGACGGCGGTCTCCTCATCCTGCTTGACGGCCACAGCCACAACATCTACTGGAAGGAGGAAGTCGGCGCGACGCGCCTGTCCATCGACAGCAAGACGTGCCTGCTGGAGCAGGAAAACGACCCGACGCAGCTACGCAGCCCTAGCCCGGGCAAGCTCGTCAAGTACTCGGTCGAGAACGGCGCGCACGTCAAGGCCGGCGAGACCTTTGCCGAGGTCGAGGTCATGAAGATGTACATGCCCCTGGTTACCCAGGAGGACGGCATCGTCCAGCTCATCAAGCAGCCTGGCGCTACGCTCGAAGCCGGCGATATCCTGGGAATCCTCGCCCTGGACGATCCGAGTCGCGTCAAGCAGGCCCAGGCCTTTGTCAACAAGCTGCCTCCCTACGGCGACCCCGTCGTGGTCGGTAACAAGCCCGCGCAGCGTTTCACCGTCCTGCGCAGCACCGTCAACAACATTCTGATGGGCTTCGACAACTCCGTCATCATGGTGCCGGCGCTCAAGGAGCTCATCGAGGTGCTGAGGAACCCCGAACTTCCCTACAGCGAGTGGAACGCGCAATTCTCCGCACTGCATGCGCGCATGCCCGCCAAGCTCGATGCCCAGTTTTCCCAGATTGTCGAGCGAGGAAAGGCACGGCAGGTCGAATTCCCGGCCAAGTCTCTGCAGAAAGCCTTTTCCAAGCTCATTGAGGAGAGCGTTGCTGACGGCGACGCTGCATTGCTCAAGACGACGCTCGAGCCGCTGAGCGAGATCCTCGACACTTATGCCGAGGGCCAGAAGGTGCGGGAGCTGAACTTTGTCCAGGGCCTGCTGGACGCGTACTGGGAGGTTGAGAAGCTCTTCACAAGCCAGGCACAGGATGAAGGTGTCGTTCTCAAGCTGCGTGACCAGAACAAGGACAGCATCGACAAGGTCGTCCAGACTGTGCTCTCTCACAGCAGGGTCAACGCCAAGAGTTCGCTCGTGCTCGCCATCCTTGACGAGTACCGCCCCAACAAGCCCAATGTCGGCAATGTCGGCAAGTTCCTGCGCGAGCCGCTTCGCCGGCTGACGGAACTCTCGTCGCGTGCCACCTCCAAGGTCTCGCTCAAGGCTCGCGAGATTATGATCCAGTGCTCGCTGCCCTCTATGGAGGAGCGCACTGCCCAGATGGAGCACATCCTGCGCTCATCCGTCATCGAGTCGCGATACGGCGAAAGTGGATGGGACCACCGCCCGCCCAGCCTCGACGTCATCAAGGAGGTCGTCGACTCCAAGTACACCGTCTTCGACGTCATTCCTCTCTTCTTCGGCCATGAAGACCCTTGGGTGGGCCTGGCGGCGCTCGAGGTCTACGTCCGTCGTGCGTACCGTGCCTACATTCTCAAGAAAATCGAGTACCACCACGACGAGAAGGACGACCCCTTGTTTGTGTCTTGGGACTTCCAGCTGCGCAAGATTGGCCAGTCCGAGTTTGGCCTCCCGCTGCAGTCCGCTGCGCCGTCCACCCCCGGCACGCCCAGCGGCTCAGAGGGAAACATGAAGCGTATCTACTCCATCAGCGACATGTCGTACCTCACCAGCAAGTGGGAGGAAGAGCCGACGCGCAAGGGCATCATCGTCCCCTGCAAGTACATTGACGAGGCCGAGGAGCTGCTTCCAAAGGCGCTGGAGACATTGGCCTTCAACGGCAAGCAGATGAGGCAGCCCGGCGGCGCAAACATCCTTGCAGACCTCACCGGCAAGCGCAAGCCGCCCACCCCAGTCAGGAGAGAGACGAAGAGGGACGAAGAGCTGTCCGCCGTCATCAACGTAGCGGTGCGGGATGCCGAGAGCGGCGATGACCAGGAGATCATGGCTCGCATCCTCCCCATTGTCCAACAATTCAAGAGCGACTTGCTCGCCCGCGGTGTCCGACGCCTCACCTTCATCTGCGGCCACGGCGACGGTTCCTATCCCGGGCACTACACCTTCCGTGGGCCCGAGTACGAAGAGGATGACAGCATCCGTCACAGCGAGCCCGCACTGGCTTTCCAGCTTGAGCTCGGGCGCCTGACCAAGTTCCACATCAAGCCAGTCTTTACCGAGAACAAGAACATTCACGTCTACGAGGCCGTCGGCAAGGCCGTCGATACCGATAAGCGTTACTTTACTCGCGCTGTTATCCGACCTGGCCGCCTCCGTGACGAGATCCCGACGGCGGAGTACCTCATCTCCGAGGCCGACCGCGTCATCAACGACATCTTTGACGCGCTCGAGATTATTGGCAACAACTCGTCCGATCTGAACCACATCTTCATGAACTTCACGCCCGTCTTCCAGTTGGAACCCCAGGAGGTCGAGCACAGCCTCCAGGGCTTCCTGGACCGCTTCGGCGCTCGCGGCTGGAGACTGCGCGTGGCCCAGGTCGAGATTCGCATCATCTGCACAGAGCCCGTAACCGGCGCCCCCTTGCCTCTTCGTGTCGTCATCACCAACACGTCTGGATACGTTGTCGACGTCGACATGTACGCGGAGCGCAAGTCGGAGAAGGGCGACTGGGTCTTCCACAGCATCGGCGGCACCAAAGAAAAGGGCCCCATGCACCTCATGTCCGTCGCGACGCCGTACGCCACCAAGAACGCTCTCCAGCCCAAGCGATACAAGGCCCACCTCATGGGGACCCAGTACGTGTACGACTTCCCGGAGCTCTTCCGACAGGCAATTCAAAACACCTGGATCAAGGCTGTCAAGAACCAGCCTGCCCTGGCGTCGCAGCAGCCCAAGGTCGGTGAGTGCGTCAGCTTCACTGAACTCGTGCTCGATGACAAGGACACGCTTGACGAGGTCAACCGCGAGCCTGGCACCAACACGTGCGGCATGGTCGGTTGGATCTTCAAGGCCCGCACGCCCGAGTACCCCTCAGGCCGCCGCTTCATCGTCGTCGCCAACGACATTACCTACAAGATCGGCTCCTTTGGCCCCAAGGAAGATAACTTCTTCCACAAGTGTACCGAGCTTGCCCGGAAGCTGGGCATTCCGCGCATCTACCTCTCGGCCAACTCTGGCGCCCGTCTGGGTCTGGCCGATGAGCTGATGCCGCACTTCAAGGTTGCCTGGAACGAACCGGCCAAGCAGGACAGTGGCTTCCGGTACCTGTATCTGGACGAGAAGGCCAAGGAGAAATTCAAGGACGATGTCATCACCGAGGAAGTGTCCGAGGACGGGGAGAAGCGCCACAAGATTGTCACCATCATCGGACACGAGGACGGCCTTGGTGTCGAGTGCTTGCGGGGCTCTGGTCTCATTGCTGGTGCAACGAGCCGTGCTTACAATGACATCTTCACCATCACCCTGGTAACCTGTCGATCCGTTGGTAAGTGGCATTGGAAGAGACTCGAGTCATACTTGAGGCATGAACTAACGTGGCGCAGGTATCGGTGCCTACCTCGTTCGCCTTGGCCAGCGTGCCGTGCAGATCGAGGGCCAGCCCATTATCCTGACTGGTGCTCCGGCCCTGAACAACCTGCTGGGCCGCGAGGTCTACACGTCCAACCTGCAGCTCGGTGGCACGCAGATCATGTACCGCAACGGCGTTTCACACATGACGGCCAACGACGACTTTGAGGGCGTGTCGAGAATCGTCGAGTGGATGTCGTTTGTTCCCGAGAAGCGCAACGGCCCCGTTCCCGTCAGCCCGAGTGCCGATGACTGGGGCCGCGACGTCGTGTACTGCCCGCCGCAGAAGCAGCCCTACGACGTGCGGTGGATGATTTCCGGCAAGCACGACGACGACGGCAGCTTCCAGAGCGGTCTGTTTGACAAGGACTCATTTGTCGAGACCCTTGGAGGCTGGGCGCGGACCGTAGTGGTTGGCCGAGCGCGTCTGGGTGGCATCCCCATGGGTGTCATTGCCGTCGAGACGCGTTCTGTCGAGAACATCCACCCCGCCGACCCTGCCAACCCAGATTCGATGGAGCAGGTCAGCAACGAGGCCGGTGGCGTGTGGTATCCCAACTCGGCCTTCAAGACGGCGCAAGCCATCAACGACTTCAACAACGGCGAGCAGCTGCCGTTGATGATTCTGGCCAACTGGAGAGGCTTCTCCGGCGGTCAGCGCGACATGTTCAACGAGGTTCTCAAGTACGGTTCGTTCATTGTCGATGCCCTGGTCAAGTTTGAGCAGCCCATCTTTGTGTACATTCCTCCCTTCGGCGAACTGCGCGGCGGCTCGTGGGTCGTGGTCGATCCCACCATCAACCCCACTGCCATGGAGATGTATGCCGATGCGGAGGCGCGCGGAGGTGTTCTCGAGCCCGACGGCATGATTGGCATCAAGTACCGCAAGGAGAAGCAGCTCGAGACCATGGCACGCATGGACCCTAGATGCGCCGACCTCAAGCATCAGCTCGGGAACAAGGCCCTGAAGCCCGACGAGGCGGCCGCACTCAAGAAGCAGCTCGTCGAGAGGGAGAAGCTGTTGCTGCCCGTCTACGCCCAGATCGCCGTCCAGTTTGCCGATCTGCACGACCGCGCTGGACGTATGAAGGCAAAGGGCACCATCCGCGAGATCCTAGAGTGGAGCAACGCACGCCGTTACTTCTACTGGCGCCTGCGCCGCCGTCTCAACGAGGAGTACATTCTCAGGCGCATGGCCACGAGCGTGCTGTCGTCGGCCAAGGATCAGAGCACGGCCAAGGCTAGCGACACGCGAGCCAGGAATCTCTCCTTGCTCGAGAGCTGGTCTAGCATCGTCGGCTGGGATATAAACGACCGAGAAGTCGCCGAATGGTACGAGAAGGAGAGAAAGACGATTGGCGAAAAGGTGGAGGCCATGAAGGCAGAGAAGCTCGCGACCGAGTTGTCGGAGCTGGTGCGCGGGCACAAGGAGTCGGGATTCAAGGGAGTGCGCGAAGTGCTGAGGGTCATGCCCGTGGAAGAGCGGGAGGCCATCCTCAAGTACCTGAAGGAGTAAACAGCAGCAGGCCGCTCGTTGGTGCACCGGAGCTGTCGCGCCTTTTGCTTTTGGCGCTACACGTGTATATACCTGTTCACGCGGGGGAGTGTATGATGGCGTCTGGTTGTGCAAGTTGAAAGTGATAATTTATAGAGCATGTCTAGTTATGAGGGATCAATGGACGCTCTTGATTCAAAGAGACAATGGATGTCAATTAGTTGTCCTACTCAGTCTCGGATGTCTTGGTCCGTCCCAGATGCTATACGGTTTCCCAGTGTCCGTATGTTCCCACTGACCGGGGCTGCCTGGAGCCCTTGCAAAATCTTTATACAGATGGTGTACACTTTGTACGGCGCGTGTGGCCTGGCAGCGCCTCTCTATCCCATAGTCGTACAGCGAACGCCCCGCCTTACTGGGAGCACTATTGCTCCGTTGGCTTTGTAGGCCTCGGTCCCTCCTCGGATTCTTCCTCGTCCTGTCTGTCCCCAACTTGCCTCACGGTGCATCTTCGGGCGACACGACGGTCCGTATCTGCACGCCGTGCCAGCTCTTGACAACATCGCCTAGCGCGGCGTTGACCATGCGCTGCTGCTTGAGGAGGGTCTGGCCGCGGAAGAGCGGCGAGGCGATCTGGATGGCGTACATGGAGCCGCAGCCGCCGGAGACGTCCTGCACGAGGACGTGGGTGGGGGCGAGCTTGGAGGTGAGGAGGGCAGCGATGGAGCGCTCGGCGGGCGTCATGGAGCCTGCCGAGTCCTGGTCTTCCTCCGCAGCGGGGGAGGCGGAGCGCAGGCCACGGCTCGAGGAGAAGAGACGGAGGGTTGGAGGGGACGCTTGCGCATATCGGAGTCGGGGCGGTGGGAGCGAGGTTGCGCTTAGGGAGCGCATCACGCTGCGGAGGACGCGCGGGGCGCGTAGGCCGGCGCGACAGGAGGGGCAGATCATGGCGGACGGGGCCAAGGCTGCGCGGCGGGATGTCGTATCTGGGGATTGCGCTGCTGGTGATGTCAATGCTTGGTGTTGACGAGCGAGGTGTTGGGAATTATTCAGCAGGGCGTGCCTCCGTCATCGTGAACCCCGGGCCGGGGATTTGCCGGCACCTCGGCGGCTTGACGCCGGTCAGTGGTTCAACGCACAAATGGGAAGTGCGTTTGGCGTGGTAGGGAAATTCGCTTCGTGGGCCTGGCATATGGTATCTGAGGTGCTTGGGACGACAATGGCTGGGTCTGGAATGGGGGGTGGGACATGCGGCGGGTGCACGGCTGGGGATTGTTTCTTGTTCCAAGACTCAACAGGCCGTGTAAGTGAGGATCACGCAACGTCCAATCCTCTGCACTGGCTATACTATGTACACTGAAAGGTGTAGAGCTGACGCGGGAATATAATATAGTCGGAGATGAGATTGAAGAAAGCATAGGCTGTTCCCTGATGAGCATAGCTTGTTTCCTGACCGTGGAACCAAGGTAATCTCCATTCGTATCACATTGCGCGTACGGAGTACACGACGAGAGACTGTCCCACTTGGAATCAGGCCTCTCATTCAATCTTCATGCGTGTTGCACTGGGTACATTATCTGTTCGAGATGGTGGCTCAGCGGTATGCGCCCCACGGCGGGCAAGGGCAAGGAGCCCCGCGTCTCTCGAAGCGGGCGTGGCCCAGAATCTTCGGATACTAGCGGCCGAGTAGCGAATCGAGAGGCAATGTTGGGGGTGAACTTGGTACTATACCTATAGTGAGTGTCCGGCTCAAGCAGGTTCCAGGGATGGAGGCTGTCGAGCTGCCTCTTTGACCTTCCCCGTCGAAGAGTCCGCGCTGGGCCAGTGCAATGTCATCATGAAGCCCTCGTGCATGACGCTTCTCGATGCGGGGAACTTTCTCCCACTGCGGAGGTGGAGAGGGGAAACAATTTTGTGCAAAGGAGGGATCAGGGAGGACAGGCTACCCGTGCCTGTTGATCACCGACGGATGCAACACCAGCACGTTCGGCTGAGGCCGCTGTGCACATCTTCGGATAGAAAGCTTAAAGTATGAGTGGACACACGGTATCAGCTTGCTAATGGCTTGGGGGTCCTCGAGTTGGGTGCGACTGTCAAGATGCGCATTGTCCAACAATGGTTCGGACACAACCCTCTCGGAACGAGGTCCGCTTCTACCGAGCGTGTGCGATACGTAAGAAGCAAATCCCATGCATGCGGCCGCAGCCGGCCAAGTGCCCATTGTGTACTGCTCGCCAAACGTCCCGGTCCCGTACGGGAAGGAGGCGAGACGCTGCTCCGCTCTAGACCCATTGACGAGTGGAAAAGGGAGGGCGAGAAGGTCCTGACATCAAATGCGCCAAGGGAGGGGATGGACATGTGAACACTGATGAGATGCCAGATCCGGGGTAGCGAGGGACCCAGGCACAGGCTCACTGCAGCATGAGTACTGACATCACCCGCGAATAGGCTGGGAACCGGGAGAGAGCCTGGACAGGGGCCCCCTTGACTAGACGACGAGATCTGGTAGGTGCAGGAGATACGACTGCCTGCGGCCGCGCTACAGAAGTGCCATTATCAACTCTCCAGTCTCCTGTGTGTACTCGTATATTGCAGGCGAAGCTGGGAAGACTCCGTCCGCGGTCGTTTATCAATGGACATGTGCGCGATGTCTCAAATCGGGTGAGTTGAAGAATATCGGATCGTGTGCTCCAAAGTCACTGTTGTCTCACCCATGACGCAGCGAGGGGCAGAGCTATGGTGTGTGCAGATTTTGGAGCTCTTGGCTGTCTCTTTGCAAAGGTAGGGAGTGACATCCCGTTAATGACAGGATGCATTTTGTTGGGCTCGCATGCGAGTTGATACCAGGGCGCACATGGGGTGAACAGATGATGGAAGGCGAGAACTAAAGAGGGGGTAAGACCTCGGTGGGCTCCGATAAGGGATACGTGCTCGTAAAGTTTATTGACGAGCGGCCGGTCGCGGCGGTAGTACGGGAGACGTGCAGTGCACACCTACCTATCACATCTCCGTAGCCCGCTCGTCGTCGTCGTCGGGCGCGCCCCTGGGCGCATGAGAGCCAGCACGCGTGTGGGACGGGGCTGGCGAACTGCCGCCACGGCAGGGCCCCGTTCGGCAGGGTGCCGCGTAATTCACCTTACTAAACGAGGCAAGGAGCCGCGCCTTGTATCTGCCACAGGGACGGATCTGGTGCCAAGAGACAGGGGGACGATAGGTATGCTTGGTGACGGGAAGAGAAGGGGAGGCAATGAAGGCAACATCAGACTTGTCCTGGGCACGGCGGTCATGGTTACGAAATTTGCTATTGCCAGCACCTCGTAGCTCGGAAGAGAAGACAAGAAACAGTGATAGTGGCGCGAGCGTGCCCGCGCGAGCCGCTGGCGACGGCTACGGCCAAAGACCCAAAGGAGTTCGCGCTAATTAGCTACTCCTACAAGTAGAAGCTACGAGCAGACATAGCGCCGGGAGCGAGAGAAAGTCAATCGTTCCGCCGCACGAGTGGACAGGGGTCGGATGGCGCGAGACGCCAATACTTGAATGATCCTGTACGTACGGAGCAGAAGGACATTAAGCTGCATGCGGCGCCTGCGCCGAAGGAGGCAGCTCGCCAGCTCTAGATCAGGGAAACAATCATGTTTCGAAACTAGCAGTGGATGAGAGATTGAGAAGGAACCTTGCACGAAGAGAGGTGGCGGTTGACCTCGGGCTTTCAATGCTGAACGCTTCAGTCACACGGAACAGGCGACGCATTAAGCAAGACAGGACTCACAAGAATGCTACGAATGGCCTCGTCGCCTGCTCGTCACAGATGGCTGGGCGTAGCACGCGCGCCGAGATGTGGAACGGCCCGGGTCCGTTGCCGACCCGGTGCGACTCCGAATTCACCCACGCGTCACCGCCGCGCCCAGCTTCTTGCGTGTATCGGACGTGGTTTTGCAATAAAACTCGTCATCCAGGCCGTGACTACATCACGGGCCCTGGCAATAGACTTTGCGATTGTAGCGTGCCATTGTGTCTCTGGCCGGCGCTTGTTGAAGAACGCGCCACTGACAGACACACTGCTCCGATGTCACTGCCCCCGGGGTAGGCCGGGGGCCGCCTCCAAGCACGACTGCTGCAGTCCAACGGGCACCGTCACCTTTTCTCCAACTCTGCCCGCCCCTCTACACTGACTGAACAACAATTCCCTTGTTCCCCTTGCACTAATTAAGACCCCCCTATTATGCAGCTGGCCTGGATCTGTGGCGCGCCCCCCTCTGCGGAGGGGGGGACCTGACGCTTGCCCGATGCGGTAGGTGGGCGATGTTGCCACTCCGTCGATATCGCCTTCGGGAGCGGGAGCTGCTCCGAGGTTCCTGAGTCTTGACCGAGGAGGGAAGCTGGCAAGGCGGGCCCGTTGTCGGTGGCGGCGGCCGACGAACGGACGGGCCTGGCAGCCGTGCGTGCGTCTGCGAGCATTCGTCCATTGCGGCGAGCCGCGGGCAGCTGACCACGGTTGACGCAGTGCAGTGGCCTGGCCGCCGCGAATTCTATCCGACTGTTTCCCTGCTCGCTCAATCGCGCTGTCTCGACGAAGTCGTTGCGGCCCCGCTGCCGACCTAGTGACTACCTACAAGTCACACATCCTGTCCCTCTGTACGGAGCGTGTCTCTCCACAGTCTACGGCGTACCCCTGTGACCCTGTCACTCCCCTCGTGCTTGTCCCGTCTCTCCGCCCTACGGACCTGCCCGTACAGCACAAGTGCGTCAGGTACACTGCCACGATGCCTCTCTTCGGTTCGCAGACGGGTGGGGGAGCAGACCCTGGGCCTGACCGCCCTGGGAGCCGCTTGCGCTGCGATGCGACCAAATGACCCCAGAGGTGTATTGGCGCGGGCACGGTCATTACTCGCCGGCCGCCGACCGGCATGGCGTTTATGCATACATGGCTGCTTTGTCTCTGAGCTTCCTGCTTGTGCCATGGGCAAAGCCGAGCACGGTGAGCACGGAGCCGCGGCCAGATGAGGACATGAGCGTCGATATATAGAACGGCCGGTAGCCCGGCCCTGGATCTCAAGAGCCTTCCTCTCCTCTCTCTTCCTCGGTTCGTTCTGGGACTCCCCATCACCCAATCCTTTACTCTGTGCTCCTCGTGCCTTTCGTTCGTCTTCGAACCGAGAGTCGAGGCAAGTACAAAGTAGAAGAACGCCGAGCTGCAGTCTAGCCACTTGCCGCCATGGTTCGCTCAGCACTCGTCGCGTCGCTAGCTGCGGTCGCCTCGACTGCGCTAGCAACCCAAGCTTCCCACAATGCCGTCCCCGGCGGCTTCATCTTTGAGCTCGAAGATGGTCATGTAAGTCAGCCCGCGTGGTCATGGGCTTGGCCGCAGCTCCAATCGAGTTGCTGCGGGCCGTCGTCACCTTTCCAAGCTTTGCCCGACTAACACGCTCGATAGGACCCCAACGCGCTCCTCAAAGCCGTCAAGAAGGAGGGCGGCGAGGCGCGTATGGAGCTCGACTTTGAGCTCTTCAAGGGCGTCTCGGTGCAGATCAATGACGTGGCCAAGGCCGACGAGAAGGCGGCCAAGATTGCCGCCTTGCCCGAGGTCAAGAACGTGTGGCCGCTGCAGCTATACGACATGCCCAGCCCGCGCGTCGGGTGGGTCGGCACCAACCCCAAGGAGCACTTTGGCGATGTTCAGAGGCGCGGCGACGCCAATGAGACCGAGGACACGTTCTCGCCGCACGTCATGACGCAGGTTGACCAGCTGCGGGCCAAGGGTTTCAGGGGCAAGGGCATCAAGATTGCCATTGTCGACACGGGTGTAAGTGGACGTCGTGCAACTTGCACCGGGACGGGCACCCTCCTCGGGACCAAGCGGCATGAACAAAAGCTGACGTGCTCTGTGAGACAGATTGACTACAAGCATCCAGCCCTCGGCGGCTGCTTCGGCAAGGGCTGCCTCGTCGGCTTCGGCACTGACCTGGTCGGTGACGCCTACACGGGCAGCAACACGCCTCACCCCGACGATGATCCCATGGACTGCGGCGGCCACGGCTCTCATGTCGCCGGCATCGTCGCCGCTCAGCCCAACAAGTTTGGCTTCACCGGCGCGGCGCCCGACGCCGTGCTCGGCGCCTATCGCGTCTTCGGCTGCAAGGGCCAGGTCGGCAACGACGTGCTCATCGCCGCCTACAACAAGGCCTACCAGGACGGCGCCAACATCATCACCGCGTCCATCGGTGGGCCCAGCGGCTGGTCCGAGGATCCCTGGGCCGTGGCCGTCTCTCGCATCGTCGACAAGGGCGTCCCGTGCACCATCGCGGCTGGCAACGAGGGTTCCCAGGGCCTCTTCTACGCCGCCGGCGCCGCCGACGGCAAAGGCGTCACCTCGGTGGCCTCGTTTGACAACGCCCTGACGCCTACGCTGCTTTACAACGCCAAGTACGCCATCGACGCCGGCGACGACGTCAAGTTTGGCTACGTGCCCGCCGAGCCCGAGGAGTGGGATGGCGTGACGCTCGAGGTCTACGCCACGAGCAACGACGCCACCGTCAAGGACGACGGCTGCAGCCCGCTACCCGACAGCACGCCCGACCTGAGCAACAAGATTGTCCTCATCCGCCGCGGCTCGTGCACCTTTGCCCAAAAGGCCACCAACGCCGCTGCCAAGGGCGCCAAGTACATCATGATCTACAACAACGTCGTCGGCGCGCTGTCCATCGACCTGACCACGGTTCCGGGCATCCTGGCCGGCGGCATGACGACCAAGGACGTCGGCGAGACCTGGGTCAAGGCCATCAACGACGGCAAGAAGGTCACCCTCAAGATGGTCAGCCGCGAGAAGACGGACAGCCAGCTTCTCCAACTGCCCAACAACTCCACCGGCGGTGCCCTCAGCACTTACACCACCTGGGGCCCGACCTGGGAGATGGACTTGAAGCCGCAGATCGGCACACCCGGCGGCAACATCCTGTCCACGTACCCCCTCGCTCTCGGCGGCTACGCCGTGCTGTCCGGAACCTCGATGGCGTGTCCCCTCACGGCCGGCATCGTGGCCCTCATCGCCGAGGTTCGCGGCACCTTTGACCCCGCCACCATTGAGAACCTCATGTCGTCCAACGCGAACCCGCAGCGCTTCAACGACGGAATCAAGTTCCACGACTTCCTCGCCCCGGCCGCCCAGCAGGGTGGTGGCCTCGTCCAGGCCCACGACGCCGCTTTCGCGACGACGCTGCTCGAGCCCTCGGGCCTGTCCTTCAACGACACCGATCACCTCGCCAAGTCGCTCAAGTTCAAGGTCAGCAACAAGGGCAAGGAGGAGATCACGTACAAGCTCTCCCACGTACCTGCCATGACCATGTACACGCTGGGTGCTGGCTCCATCCAACCGGCCCTCTTCCCCAACGACCCCGTCGACGGCGTCGCGACACTCAAGCTCAGCCAGGACTCGGTCAAGGTCGCCCCCGGCGGTTCGGCAACCATCGAGGTGTCTGCTACTGGGCCTGCTGGCCTGGACGCCAAGCGCCTCGCCCTGTGGTCAGGCTGGGTCGCCCTGAACGGCACCGACGGTACCTCCCTCTCCATCCCCTACCAGGGCCTCGCGGGCTCGCTCCACGACGCGACAGTGTTGGGTCCCAAGGACACTTGGATCGCCCTCTCGACAGACAAGGACCTCAAGCCTGTCACTTCCAACCAGACCTTCACCATCCCCGCGCCCGGCAACGCCAACGCAACATCCGGTCTTCCCGCCCTCGTCGTCAACATGGCCCTTGGTTCGGCAATCCTCCGCGCCGACATTGTGCCGATGACGACGTGCCCGCCCAAGAACCTGACGACGGAGCTCTGGGGCTTCAACACGATTGGCATGCCGTTCGGCTTTCCCCAAAAGTATGTGACGCGTGGCCCCGGCCCCTACCCCTGGGACGGTCGCCTCGCCTCGGGCAACTACGCGCCCCCTGGCAAGTACAAGTTCGTGGTGCGCGCGCTGAGGATCTTTGGCGACGCCAAGAAGAAGGCCGAGTACGACGTGAGCGAGTCACCGGCGTTCAAGATCAAGTACGAGTAGGTGGTGGTTGCTGGGAACTCAAGACTGAAGTCCATGGATAGAGGGATCGAGAACAGAGGATGAATAAACGAAATATGAAAGCTCCATTTATGCAGGTAATCTAGTTGAAGAGAGCTGATTTGACTATTACGCGTCGTAATGAAGTCGCCCAGTGACGGCTTGTTGGCGTTTAAATCTCAATTTGGCGCCGGACTTTATCTCCACAGTGTGAGTTCAACTGTTGGCTCTACGAGAATACGTCTCAAGGACCTACAGAATCAAGCCGCGGGTTTCTTGACGGTATCGGTCAATGTCAGAGCAAGGTCCCTTGATTAAATTGGAACAACTCGAGGCACGCTGTGTACTTCTGGCAGTTTGAGGCGCATTCGGTGCATAGATGGCAACCATCATTCATTCGGCGTCTTATGCGATTGGACGTCATCGTGAGTAGACATGCTGCGGGGTAGGATGCTACGGGATAAAATGTGCCATCGAGAGATCGAGTGCGTCAGGCTCGTTGTGTCTCCAGATATATTGTGTGAGAGACTTCGGAATGGCCGTCTTTCCATGTTAATAGCCTCTTCACATGTCACTTTGACATTCGCGGCATCTCGACCAGGCGATCTGGTGTAAGTCGCCATGCAAGCCTTTACCATGACCTTTAGTCTCATGACCCCCGCCGTCGCAGCCGCCAACTTTTATATCACCCCGCTGCCTGAGCTTCATGCACTCTTGCCCCGGCGGACCGGCACGGCGCGTCTCTCGGAGGGGGAGTGCCTAGCGACTACCAACGGGGCCGACGCCGCGGGACCCACGCCGCCGCCGGAGATCCGGTTCGACCTCGCCGTCGTGGTCAACACCCCGCGCGGCTTCACTCTGCCACGGAGAGTGGCTTGAGCAGGCTGATGCCTACTCTCAGATTGATCTGATTTGGATGGCCAGGCACCATAAGGGCACCAGGAGGCATACATTTCATTGTTGCACGTCGTTGACGGAACAAGGTCAAATGTCTTTGGAAGCAGCCGAGGCTGGTTGCACCGACCCACGAGAGCCTGCGTCACAAAGACGGGAGCATACGTCGAATGTATCGATACAGTTTAATAGTGGGCGTTGATGACATTCCCGGCCTCATGCTCCCAAAAAAGACTGCTATAGGGTTGCTCCGCACTCCACTGGTATGTAATGAGTAAATGGACATTGCATGCCTTGATGCCACTCGCACGACGACTCAGATAAAACATGGCTCCGCTCATGGATCCGTCTAGAGATCCCGGCAATGTGCCTTCAAACATCATGGCTCGAGGGAGGGCGCACGGGGGGACACGTGACTAGTAGTAGCCAGTCTCAACTCCAACACGTGACGTGGGGATGGACCAGTGACCATCAAGGCTCATCTCATTGTCTCATTGGGGCCCAGCAGGCTGCCACCAATGGGGCCGTCTCGGCGTCTGCGGCCGAGCTCAAGCCAGGCAGCAGCATTCGGGAGCCCACTTTGGTGGAGGTGCACATTCGTCCCCGCGCCCGCGACACCCACAATGGGGCCGATCCGCTCATATCAACCATGCGCTCCTGGACAGGCAGCCAGATAACCGTCCGCGACTCCGCGCCAGACTTTCTTCTTCTTCTTCTCAGCCTGCGACGTGTTGCCTGGTCTGTCTCTGCAACCTGAGACCTGCCCGCGCGGCTGCAGCTACAACGTGCATTCTCGCATATCTCACGCGTTGCCTCTCCATCTGCATCCTCGACTCATCCGGGAGCCGACCTGCGTGGGCCATGCGCTGCTGCGAAGCTCCTCTCCTCTGCTAGAGCTCGCGCCTCGTTACCCTCATTGCATAGTCGTGGGCCGGCGTTGGTGACGGGACCTGGTTGATGCGAATTTGATCCATCATCAGCATAGTGGGCTGCTTGCTTTGACGGACCTCACATACGACCGCTGACGGCATCACTCTCACGAGCGCCTACCTCATCACCGCCATGGACTCCTTTCTCCCCTTGAGCGGCTTCCAGCTGCCCTTCCAGCGTCGCCTTAGCCGCCTCTACAATGACACCAAAAAGTCGACAGAGTTCGTCAAGGGCCCCGTCCCCAGTGAAGATGACCCCGAGATCAAGGGCCTGCACCGCAAGCTGCGCATCCAAAAGGACCGCCTCGTCACCTGGGGCCTCGAGTGGTCCGACCCTAACCAGGCTGCCGAGATCGATGAGTCGCTCTCCAAGGCCGGCCTAAGCGAGGTCGTCGGCAGCATCATGTCCACCATCAAGGACATCCTGGCCGAGGCCGAGCCGCTCTGGCTGAGCTCCAAGCGCATCGTCGAGGGCAACCCTACCTCGCCCGACCGGAAGCGGCCGCTGGTTCAGTGGGACAGGGGCCGTTTCGAGGATCTCGTTCGTGACCTGACGGCCTCCATCGACACGCTCTACGACCTGTCGCGTACCCGCTCCTCTTCCAGCGTGCCACGGCGCATGTCCAAGACTGCCTACAAGGGCTCGCCGGCCGCCGACGAATTTCGTCCCTTCGAGTCAACTCGCATGCAGACGCCGCAACACATTGACCCCCAGACCCTGACGCACCTGCGGCCCGTGAACAAGGAGCACGGCCAAGCCCCGCTGCGAGAGGTCGTCTTTATGAGCAAGGTGGCCTACTCTGAGCTGACCCAAGGCACAACTCGCGAGCCGTGGGCGCCGCTTCTGCTCGAGTACGCCACGTTCGACTCCATCTACGCCACAACGGGTATCATGCCTCCTATGGCTCGCTTCGAGAAACTGTCAGCCGGCCTACAGCAGGACCCCCAACGCGCCCCGGGCACCTGGACTGGTCTACCTCGTCTCCTCGGCTACTTTGAGGACATGGAGAACTCAAGACTGGGCCTCGTCTACCGCTTTCCGCCATCCTTCAATGCCGTTTCATTTGAGCGACTGACTCAGAACCCGCTGTACAACCTCCCGACTCTCAACGACCTCATTTCTCGCCCCGGCTCGGAGCCCTTGCTAGAGTGCAAGTTCAGACTCGCTCACAACCTCACAAATACCATTTTCGACATGCACGCCCGTGGCGTCACGCACGGCAACTTGAGTGACCGAAACATTTCGTTCTGCGACGCGACCACCAAGGAGAATGGCGTTGCCGATGGCATGGTCGACGTTCGACGCCCGCTCGTCTCATCCTTTGATCTCTTTGCAGAGGGTGACTCCATGGTCGATGCTTCGCTCTGGCGCCATCCGCTGGACCCTCGTACCGCCCAGACATCTCCACTGACCAAATCGACTGACGAACGCGTCCTCGAGCTTTACTCGCTGGCCATGGTGCTGCTGTCAATTGGCTTGTGGACCAAGATCGAGACTGTTGCCCCTGAGCTGGCGGCGACTCCGGTTGCCGACTCGCTCTTCGAGCGACTTGCAGTTACATGCGGCAGCTTGTACGCAAAGGCTGTCCAGGCGTGCTGGCAAGCCACCGACGAGGAGGCTTCTGGCAAAGCTGGCGGCGAAACCTTGCTATCCGCCGTGCAGGTGCGCGTTAGTCGGTACCTGGAGGCCTGCTGTATTCTGGACGGTGTTAGCGGCTTGGAGGAGCGACTGACGCAGGAGCTTCACAAGGCTACCCCGGAGGACAGACACCCAGTCGGGTCGTCCACAGATAAAGATGTCAAGTCCCCGATCAACTTGCCCGGCGATAGAAAGGTGTCGGTTCAGGAGCCTGCCGTGCTGAAAGAATCTCGAGATCTGGCTCCAACGGAAGTCGACGTCGACGGTATAGTCTCAGCCACCCCGACCAAAAGACAGCCACCTACTGATACATTATTAGATATACTCGCAAAGGCAGCCAAGTCTGAGACCAAGATGCGCCTCTACCCCCATGTCATCCTCGCGCCGGACGTGATTGAGCAATGGAATACCCTCCTGATGCCTCAAGTTAACCAGGCTCTTCGACACTTTTATCGCAAGCATCCCGAATCGGTTGAAGTCTCACTCGAGTCGGTTGGGCCGAGCCCACAAAGGACGCAGCCAACAGTACTGGTCGTCTGCACCTCGGTCGGTAAAGTTCGCGCCATCCTTAAGAAGCGGCTGGGCGACTTGTTTGACGGGACTACTGGTTTTGCCCTCAAGGTGTGCAGAGGCCACGTTCTTCGATCGCGCAGGCAGGCACATGCTGTCAAGCGATCTGTGGCTGGCACGAACTCGGCAGGCTCAGACAGGTCAGACACCGGCGAAGAAGATGTCGAGGCCGTCAATCCTCAGTATCAAGAGCACCCCGGCAATGGAGCCAGCATCGGAGCCTGGATTGGAGACCGTCACTTGCCACCCGTCAGCTTCGGCGGATTGGTCATTGTTGACGACAAGCCGTATGGTATGACGGTGCATCACATACTTGACGACCCGGACGGCGACCTTTCGCAAGCCGAAGCCCTGCGCAGCAGCGCAATGCCTGACCACGATTGGTATGCCGACTTCGCCGAAGGCTGCAGTGGCGGCGAAGACTTTTCCTACGATCTGTCTGACACCGAGTCCGAGCCGTATTCGGAGAGCGACATCACGAGCGACTATGGCGACGATGAAGAGGAGGACGAATTCGAGCCAGGGGACATTCCAGGTGTTGAACCGGGCTGCGGTGACGGCTACATTGTCACCCAACCGGCCCTGGACGATGTGGAAGACGGCTTCTATCCCTGCGTCGAGACTGCAGACGAAGACCACCTTGACTCTTTTAGCCTTGGCCAGGTATATGCGTCGAGCGGCATCCGTCGCAAGCAAGCCAATGGCTTGACGCACGAGGTGGACTGGGCCTTGTTTGAGTTTGCCGACGGACGTCTGCCAGAGAACAACTCCATCCCCCTGGCTTCGGAGACGACACTCGTAGGGCGCGCGCGTCCTGCCAAGAAGGATCATGTGGCACTGCTGCGTCCGACAACTGTTGCGCCCTCCTCGTCCCTCCCGGGGATGGAGGTCCAATGCATGGCCCGGACAAGCGGTCTGCAGACCGGACAGATCTTGCCGGCTCTGACCAGTGTCAAAATCTACGGTCGCGCTTCGCCCAGTCACACATATCAGATCACCAGCGTGCCATCAACCACGGAAGGGGACGCGGATCGCAGCCGTGGTGTCCCCATGGGTATCCCTGGGGACAGTGGTGCATGGGTGGTTGATCGCCACCACGGACAGCTCTGCGGGCACGTGCTGGCTTGGAGTCAGCGAAAGCACGTTGCTTACATCTGCCCCATGGATGTACTTCTTCTCGACGTCGCGCAGACGCTTGAGGCTGCCGAAGTCAAGCTCCCCGGAGGCGAGCCAGTCGTGACTCTCGGCAACTCGAATCAAAGGGCAAGCTACAGAATGGACGACGAGGCCGAGGAAGACGAAGAACAGGACAATCATGTGAAGGAGGACGACGCCTCACCACCGCTCATGGATAGCGCGGCACCTGCGTGCCGCCGCTCACCGACGACCAGCTCGTCGAGCATCCATAGCCTTGGTAGGAGTAACCCGGGGTCCTCCAGTCCGATGCGACCCGAGACGTCGAGCGAGCTTCGGGGCCTCGCGAGCAGATTGGAGGACCTCAGCATAGGCAGGACTCGGAGGATCGGCGTCAATTGAGGGCATGGCACGGTGGGAGTCGGTCGTTTGTGTAACGTGAAAAGGAACGGGATTTAGCGAGTTTCGAATACCCTTGGATATGTCTTATCTATTGCACTCACTCTACAATGTTCAATGGGAATCGCCGAGAGGGCTTGAGCGGTGATGCACGCCGGCGATTGCTAAGCTGACTTGCTCACGATGAACAGTACAACCACGTGTTTACATAAAGTCATCCTCCCAGTCGGCATCCCGATCCTGGTTGCTCGTCGTGGCCATGTTCTCCTCTGTAAACAGTTCGTCGTACGCGTGGTCCTTTTGCCACTTCTTCTCTTGCCACTCCTTGGCCTGCTTGGCTTCTTCCTTCCGCTGTTGATGGCAAATATTAGCATGTGCTTCAGTACGAGGCCACAAGTATCCGTGTGACCGGCGAGTCAAGCTCCTCCGCAGGCAGCGAGCGACTAGACAAGACGTCATCTACTGACCCGTTGTAGCTGTGCTGCCTGATCGCGGCGGCGCAGGTCCTTTAGGCGGTCGTCGCGCTCTGACTGCAGGTCGGGCTTCTTCTCGACCTTTGTCTTGTTGAGGCGGTTGACGATGGGGTTCTCACGCTGGGTGACAAGCACGCGCTTCACCTATTGTCGTTTTAACAGGGTGCAGTAAATAGCTGCCTGGAGAGGAGCTGACGTACCTTGCGCGTGTCCTTGAAGCTGACCTGGCCAACGTCCATGCTGCCATCCTTTTTGAGATTAGACCACGGCGTGTAGATGATGGTGATGTTGTCCTTTTTGTTGCCTGCGACGTAAATCAGTCCCCTGTATCTAAGAGAGAAGAGACGGACAGCTTCGCACCCTCGATGGAGTTGGCTTTTGTTAGTTGGGCGAGATCGGTGACGAGGTCCTCGGGGAGGGCCTCCCAGGACTGGCCTTCTTGCATGCGAAGGTAGATGTGGGCGCTAGAGAGTTTGTCGACGTGGAACTGCATTTGCTGTGAGCCGAGACATGTCAACTTGTGCATGTTGAGTTGTCATACCCTGTGAGTGGTGTGAGCAATCGGCCAAGTTGAAATCCAGGTGGTTGACGCAGATGGCACTCACCAGACGTCCTCGTCCCAGCCAAACTTGATAAGGTCCTCATCTGGTGCGTGTCAGAAATCTGAGAGGAAGCGACTGGCATGTGAAGGAGGGCGTCGCTCACTCTCGAATTTGTCCTTGCCGACGTAGATGAAGCCCTTGGGTTCGACGACGCTCGACGTGTAGTAATACACCATTGCTGCCGCTATTTGCCCAGCCGCACGCTGGAGCGCCCTTTACAGACAGTGAAGACACCTACGCCGATGATCGTTGAGAAGCCCCAATCTTTGCGGGCTGTGCCGTCCCGATGCTTTGCGACGGCGACTTGACGGATCGTGAGGGCAGAGATTGGTGGTTGAGAGGTGGATGGGGGAATACATGGCGGGTAGCAGTGGATGGACAGCAGTGCATGCAAAATACGTGCCGTCTGGGGGTAGCGGCGATGGCGTTCAAGTACCTCGGTCTGATTCACGTGACTTTCGCTGCTCCGTTTTTGGCTTTTCAGGGCGTCCCTCCAACAAGACGGCTTTTGTTCGGAGCAACGCGACAAACTTCTCTCTGCTGGTGTACATCACGAAGCTATGCACTCTTGTGCTTGTCTTGGCTGGCTGAGATTCAACGCCGTGGCTCTGATTCGGCTCAATTTCAGTTACAAGGCTAGCAGTGCGCCGTTACAAATTGCCCACGAGACATCGCGCCGGCGATGCTGAGAGAACCGAGGAGAGAGACGAGAGAGCGGAGGCCACGGGCTTCCCCAACGCTCAAAGGCGCCAGAGTTCTGTGGCCTTGGACCCCTTGTTGAAGATGGCATCGGCCCTATCGAAAATGTGATTCGCAAAGGTTGG
>JALHBZ010000176.1:0-35087 GCA_024340015.1 Tolypocladium ovalisporum | reverse complement strand
GGGGGGGGGGGGGGGGCATCAATGTGCATGTCGGGCTCACCGTGGGTTCCCCTTCTTTGGGGCCAAGTACCGCAGTCAGAACGCGATGAAAATGCTCATTCTGGCTGTCGCCACATGGCAAGGAGCATCGCAACGATCGCCCGAGATCTACCGGGAGCCTCGTGGGATAGTTGCGCTATCACTGCCCGGGACAATGATGTGCAACCCGACCTCTTTGTAACACATCGCGCCGACTGCCCCGACAGAACCCTCGCCACGTCGCCTCACGGACTTTTACATTGTGCAACATCACGCTGTCAATCAAAAGTCAAATTGCCCTCAAGCTACGAGTCTGCTTCTACTCTAAGCCGCCAGTAGGCCTGAGGCTCGTAGATCAACCGAGCCAGGACATGGGGGTTTGTGTAAACCATTGCCTTCTAAAGGCTCTATAACAACGCTTGGAAACCAAGCTGACACTGCTCCAAACCAAGCCGTAGTGACAGGCTTCTGTGAAGACGAGGGCCTCGGAAAATTATGGCAAGCGAATGCCTGCATCTCGAGCCCTGCCAATCAAGCGGCGCTCTTCAGAAGCTGGCGCATCTGTCAGCACTTTTATATGTCGTCGTGACATGAGTAAACTTACATGGACTCTCCGAAGCAATGTCTGCGTCGAAGACGGAAATGACCCTTGTCTCGGACTGCCCAACCAAAACCACCCCATTGCCGCCTTGTTGGTAAACGTCCACGCGGAGCACGTATGTTCCCGGCTGCGATATGGACAGGTCTGCAAAGGAAAACACATACGACGCCGGTGCCGTCGCAGTCCGTCCAAGTTCGAAGCAGCTGGCGGCCTTGCCGCCTTGGAGGACACCCTCAACCACCGAGCCATGCTTGTCGAGAAGCACCGTGGTGGCAAAGTAGGTGGCCGTGGGATCTCTCTCCTGCGCCGACTGCTGCGCGAAGACGGGCGGATACAGAGTTGCTCCGACCTTTGCGCGCTTCGGGGGCTGAACGCCAATTGAGATGTCTGACATGATGTAGGAAGTGTGGTGTCGTTCTTGAGTATGTTGATGGCGAGTCCTCGTCGTTGACGGGCAGTCCAATTTGGTCGGCATGGCGACTCCTAGATATAGCCCTGAAAGACTTGAGCCGTGCGTTTCCTTCGCGCCACTTCTTGCAACACTTGATCAAAGCAAGTCCCGTCCTTGCCTTGTCGAGTGTGAAGCTCTGAATCACCCACGCAGCCCACCGCACACCGATCCGGTCCGTGATGCTGAAGCGACGATCGTAGAGCGGTGATGCTTGCGTTGCCCGACCTTCCTCGCAAAGAGATGGGTGGGACAAGACGTGAATCAGCGAGTGACGCGATGCCTGTCCCTTGGCGGTAAGACGCAGACAAAGGGCAGAGTGAATGGGGCTCCCTTAGCGAGGGACGGAAGGCGAGAACAAAAGCCGCCACGCACACGAACAGTGAATAAGCCTGCGACTGAGAGGTCAGCAGTCAGACGCGAAAGCCGGCCGGGGCAGCCGAGTATATATCTGTGTAACGGTGAGGCGTCCGGCCCGCAGGCCAAATGCCCGGAAGGGGACGCTTGCTCCTACGGCATTGGTCGGCGAGGGTTCCGACACCATGCTCCGGAGACGACGCGTACCGGGACCCGTCAGATTGACAAAGTCGTCAGCCCTGGCGATGTCGTTCTGTGCTTTGTCTTGCACGCCGGGGTCATGCCCCGGCCCGTTCAAGGGTCATCGCTTCCCACAGCCGGGCCAATCGTGGTGCGCACCGGCATCGAGAACAACGGCGCACGGGTCCCAGCCCGACGGACCGGGACCCTTACTTTGACATGGCAAGACGATCAATAATCTCGTTTGGCCCGTCGAGGCGTACCGCACATAGCCTGGACCTCAATGATGGATGGGGAGACTGCCCGCGGTCTGACTTGTCATTTGCGGGGACCTCCCAGCGAGTCTGTCTGAGACGCGAGACGGATCACGAAGGGCTGGAGCCAACGATGAAGCGAACAAGTGCCCCTTTGGAGAGCATTCCACAGCCGACGGGCAGGGCGAGAGACGGGCATGTCGACTCGCCAAGCCAATGGGCATTGTAGTTCGAGATTAAGGGAATAGCGAGCTGGTGCGCGCAAAGAGATGACATCTGTGCAAGCATTTTCTAGCGGCTTGCACTTTTCTCGCGAGGGGACAACAAAAGCAGTTGCTGTGCCCTCTACTTTCTACAGGTCTTTGGCCGCTCTTGATCGTGGGCCCAAGAGCTGCCTAACTGAAAGTAAATATATGACAAGAAGGGCAGAAAAAAGCAACAGCAGGCGAGGTCACAACACCGCGTGGACTGCTGCCGCACCCCGATGTTTCTGGTGCCGTAGATATTTCACCATCGACGGCCAAGTCACGGTCCGGCATCAAGTTCCATTGTCGATGTGAGTAAAATGCTGAGGCTGCGGAGGGCGCGCTGCTCGGGACCCCGTGACTCGCGCTACACAGGCCATGGGGTGGGCAGGGGAGTAGGATCTGTTCCGGCGTGCCGGTGACACCACAGATTTGATGACGACATTCGAAGGAGCCTTGGAGGCCTTTGGTGTTTCTTTTTCGACGACGCCGGTGACCATGCTGATTACTATTATCCAGTGGCCAACATGGGCGCGCCATCTTTGAACTACGACGCTGCCGAGTCGCGAGGTCTCAGCTCAGTGCCGGCCTGGCAAAGCTTGGCGGCAGTCATAGATGCTCGCCCTGCGCCTCGCAGGAGGTGCCCTGCCTAGGCATGTCCGTTCATGTAGCTGACGCCAACCGAGCTGTAGGCGCGCTCGACGCATGTACGATGCACGACGTACAGGGCGGCGATCGGCCCCGAGGCATGGCATGTGCCGGGCGAATCCTGCCGCTGTCACCACTGCATCTGCATGCTGCGAGATGTCCACCGAGATAAGCGACAGGGCAGACGCCATCCTCTGCCGGAAGCTCCCCGTTCGTTGCCTTGTGCTTGTTCCTAGTTTTTGTGCCGGTGACAATCATGGGGACCTGTACGGATGTCTGGCGAGCCGCCAGCTGTGGCGCGGCGAGACAAAAGCCTGTCTTACGGGACGGCTCCGTGCCTGGCGACTGGGCCCGGCAACTGGTTTTGCCTTTTATTGTTTCCTCCTGACAAAGTTGCTCCGGAAGGGGGAAAACACCTTACCGCTTCAGGTCGTTTTCGATTGAAGCTAGCAAAAGGGTCGGTCGCTCAGATTTCGGGGAGATGACAGCTGCTCAGAAGTAAACGCGGCGCCATGAGAAGTGTAGCCGACAGGCAGGGGCCGGCATGCATCGTCGAGACCATTCATTTGAGACGATGCGAGAGAAGGAGCCGGACGGGTAGAGCTTCGATTTCATTTTGTTTTGGCTCGCGGGACGGTTGAAGAAGGCGGCAAAAGCAACGAGGCCGCCGTGTTTCTTCGCGCCGTGCTTTTTGCGCGTAGGGAGCCCGTCGCACGCGGGCGGCTTGCTCGCTTCAGCTGAGGCGATCGACTTGTAACTCGTTCGACACTTGCATGCGCATCGAACCCGCTACGCCATGCGATACGATACGGAAGACAGAAGACTACATGTTGCGAGGGAGGTGGCGGGCGACGCCGAGGAAAATCTGGCTGCGGCACGCGGGCGGCTTGTCAACGCATCTTCCGCAGTGCCGCACCCTGTTCCATTTAGCATCTGTAGATTGTGGCTTGGATGCGCCGACGGCCGTCTTCGGACCGGGGCACTTGAGCAACGGCGCCGGGTTTCCCACTAACCCCGGGGCTATGCCCTGTGTTGATTTCCATTTCAAAAAGAAAAATGCCCATGCTTGAGGAGTGACGCGCGATTTGCAAGGCATTCGTGATGTTGATGGTCTTGTCGAGGGGTGGTAGCATTGAGCAGGCCGGCGCCGCCCTTGCTCTGACCCGCTCAGTCTTAGCTCCGGCTCCGGCTCCAAAGGTTTATGCACCAGCTTGTTTCGCGTACTGTTGGGCTGACAAAACGGTTCACGACGAGAAACCAACACTTCATAAGTACGTTCGCTCAGCTCACGACTCTGACCTATGCTAACCACATCTCATCCTCTGTATTCCCCATCCGGTGCGTGGCACGACTAGACTGAGTCTGCTAGTAATATAAAGCTTCACACCTAGTGGGTGATTTGCTCGACCGACGTTGTTGCTCTCACTACAGCTCAAACCCTTCACCTATCTGCCTAACGCCTGCAATGGCCTGGCCAACGCTTTGCCAATTTCTACCCTCCAGTATTAGCATCATGCACATGGGCATTGTCCGGCGCCTGTTTCCCGGAGGATATCGACCCCTTGGCTGTCAAGTACGTACTTTAGCGTTGTTCGTCTTAAGAGCTATTTAGTGTCTTCAACTGGTCGGCGCGACCCGTCAGTCTTCGGTTGTGCCAGTATACCTCAAGTGCAGGGTTCAGCCATTCCCTCGACAAAGGTGCCTCTGTCGACGGCACGGATAATCATGGGAATGGCTACATCCTTCACCAATGCGCAACGCATTTTGAGCAGAACAGCTTGGCAGGGACACGCGGCGCTGCTCAGGCACTTATTCAGACAAGTTCTGCAGCCGACAAACCCATCTATCTAGTTGTTTCATTGTTTCAATCTTTCGCTGCTCAGTCCACCAAGGCCGTTGGCAACCGCTGCGGAGACGACTCGTAACATTTCGACAGCCAATCACCGCGTCCTCGTCTCGCACTGCTACCGTACCCGAGTCTGCCAGCGAACATGCCCCCGGTTCTTCGCATGCTCTGCTTTGCTGTCGCCGTGCCGTGGCTCGCACCGCGTACAAGTCACGTCAGTCACGATCCGTGTATCCAATCCGGCCAGTGGCAGACTGACCCGTCGGGTGAAGCAGGGCCGCAGAGGCGGTTGCAGTGGGAGACTGCATCGCTAATTCAGAGCCTGTCTCGCTCGTCCCCCAATGGCGGGCGGCCTTGGGGCTGGGCTCGGGCTCGGGCTCGGGCTCTCGGCAAGGTGCATCTCGACGGGACCACATCGTCTCGTGGCTCGGCGTCTTGTTTTGGCGACTATAAACCCCCCACCTCCGTCGACGACCCGACCCGCCATCGCCGCAAACAGCTCTGCTTCATCATCCCGGACGACGAAGCGACTCTGCTGCCACAGCGCGAACCGTCCCTGGAGCTCGACTTCTTGCCCTCGCGCACGTCCAGAGCATCGCCATCTCTTCTCCTCCGCCGCGTCCGCCTCCGCCAAGATGGTCGCGCAAGACTTCGAGGCCGTCCTCAAGGGCAAATACCCCGGCAAGTCGCACGCCCTGCGCGTCGTCGACATCATCCGCAGCGAGATCCCCGGCGCCAATGGTGTCCTCTATCTCGAGGGCCGCATGACCAAGATGCAGGAGGACAACGACTCCCCCGAGCACTTCCGGTAGGGCCTTGTCCTGGGATGCGCCGTTGGACATGGGTGAGACACTGACCGACTCCTGCAGCCAGCGCCGATTCTTTTACTACCTCACCGGGTGCAACCTTGCCGACTGCCACTATGCCTACGACATTGCGTCCGCCAAGTCGATCCTCTTTATCCCCCCCATTGACCCCGACGACGTCATCTGGTCCGGCCTCCCCGTCAGCATCGACGACGCTCTCGCGCTGTACGATGTCGACGAGGTCAAGTTCACCAACGAGGTCAACGCCACTCTCGCCCACCTCGCAGAAGCGAATTCCAAGTCGACCGTCTTTGCCCTCGCGGGCCAGGTCTCCGACAGCATCACCTTTCTCGGGTTTGCCGATAAAAACTTTGAAGCCCTCAAGGGTGCCATCGAGCAGTCGCGCATGGTCAAGGACGAGTTTGAGGTGGCCATGATCCGCAAGGCCAATCACATCTCGAGCCTTGCGCATAAAGCCGTCGTCGAGCGCGCCCGGTCCGCAAAGTACGAGCGCGAGCTAGAGGCCGCCTTCTTGGACGTCTGCGTGGCCCACGGCGCAAAGGAGATGGCCTATCACCCAATTCTCGCTGGCGGAAGGGCGGCGGCCACGCTGCACTACGTGGACAACAATGCGCCGCTCGAGGGCAAGCAGAACGTCTTGATAGACGCGGGTGCCGAGTGGGAAAACTACGCTTCTGATATTGTGAGTCCATGGCAGATGCTGCCTGCCATTCATTTGCTAATGCCCCCAAGACCAGGACGTTCCCCCTGACTGGGAAATTCACCAAAGAATCGAGGCAGATCTACGACATTGTCTACAAGATGAACGTGGACTGCACCAACATGGTCAAGGCCGGCATGCTCTGGGACGACATCCACCTGCACGCGCACAAGATTGCCATTGACGGGCTGCTGGCGCTCGGGATCCTAAAGGGCGATGCCAAGGATATTCTCGATGCCCGGACGAGCGCCGCCTTCTTCCCCCATGGCTTGGGCCACTTCCTTGGCCTCGACACGCACGATGTTGGGGGCAATCCGAACCCCGACGACAAGGACAAGTTGTTCCGCTACCTGAGGCTGCGCGGCCGTCTTCCTGCAGGCAGCGTCGTCACTGTCGAGCCAGGCGTAAGCACTCGACGTTTCATTGCCATTGAAGAACGCGCGCTGACTCTTGCAGGTGTACTTTTGCGAGTTCATCATCAGGCCGTACCTCGACGACCCCGTCCACAGCAAGTACATTGACGCCGCCGTGCTGGGCAAGTATTGGGATGTGGGAGGTGTTCGGTGAGTGACCTGTCCTACGCAACCCTTTCCCTTTGAGATTGATAGCTAACCCTTTGGCCTTGAAGCATTGAGGACAACGTTCTCGTCACCGAGACTGGCCACGAGAACCTGACGCCGGCCGTCAAGGCGGCTGATGAGATCGAGGCCATCTTCGCTAGCTAAAGTCGGTAACAAAGACAATGTGAAAGCTAGACTGCACCTTGATGAGCGTGACACAATGAGAGCCAAACTTCATGTTGGAGCGTCGCAACGAAAACGTGAAATGACGGAACTTCGCCTCAAAGGGTGCGCCTCCTGAACACCCTTGTCCTGCCTTCAACGCGAGCGGCTGTACCGTGCACGTAGCTAGAAGCCCCCGTCCTTACACTGTACGAGGTGCGCCAAGCATCTCATTTGCCATGGAAAGGATGCCCTCGACACAGCGCCTTGCTTCTTTGTCCAAACATGACTTTGTGGCCATTTGCAATCAAGTCGTGATCCCTTGTCACCTTGCACCGAGTCATGGTTCCATTACCGAGTTAGCAGCATGGAGGACGCGAGACGACGGCCGCTGACGAGCCGCTGCCGCAACCAAGCCAACCTTGTTCCTCCTCCACTACCCCTGCGCCCAAGCAGATCGGCAACGCAGCTGCGGCTCAACGCACAGGAGCAGACGCACCCTCCAAGACGCAGGGCCTTTGCTGCTTCGGCCACTGAGCCGCAGGCTTGGCCGATCGATTCTGTAGTCGACGAGCTTGCCCCTCCGAACGCTCCATTCGCGCCGGGCTCCACCCGGCGCGAGCTTCGCCGCGTCCAGAGTTCATCTGCCTTGTCCGTCGGTGGTGCTTCTACTGTCAGCTCGGCGTCCAAAGCTCCGTCAAAGTGGAAGGCTGCGCTTGGCGAGGCCCAGTATGTTGCCGGTGGACTTTTCAGCAGTCCGGCCGAGTCAACGCGACACTACAGCATCATCCGCCACTCGCACGCTCTGGTATGGTACCGCGGCCCATCTACTGCAGTGTCTGTTACGCTGCTCTCAGACGGGCCGCTACCGGCGAGCAGGACAGTATGGCTGCAAGAAAGGGGCTACTCTGGCAGCATGGGCATGACTCTCAAGGCATTGGTAGGGTCGACGGGGAGCTGGCTCAATGTGACACCGGCGAGGCACGCTCGGCCCGAGCATCTGCCAGAGGTGGACGAGCGAGGCATCCAGCGGGATCTCAAGAGGTTCGTAAAAAAGGCATCAGGGAGGCTGAGCAGTCACATTCCGCGAGAGACGCACGTCGTCCGAATCCCCGCCATGGCGTCCGATGGCTACTTTCGACTGGTTTTGTGCGCTGGCGAAGATGGCAAAAAGGTCTTGTGCGGCAGCCCAGTATTCAGAGTCGCGAGCACGTCGACAGATGCAGCCGTTGTTCGTGGGGCCAACTTCAGTGCCATGCCGCTCGAGGTGGGCGTCAAAGTCGCCAGCACCATCGGCCAGCAGGTCGTGAAAAAGTACACTGGCATCGCGGGCGCCGTGGTGCGGAACAGGGCCGCCAAGGTGGGCAAGGTCGCCGCGGCAAGGCGGGCTGGGCAAGCTGTGTATCAAGGTTACCGCCATGTTGGCCTGGCCGACGCTGTCAACGAGAGCTGGGAGAAGAAGAAGCCCGGAGAATACGACCAACTCGTCGACGAACGGTTGCTAGAGCTGGCGTTGACTGTCATCGAGCCCGACTCGGGGCCTACGGCGCCGTTTCCCATCAGATTTGAAGGAAGAGTAGCCAGGGCCACCGGAGTGTCTACCCTTGACCTGGGGTTTCCGACTGCGAATCTCAAAGGAGTCCCAGAGGCGATCAAGATGCGGCTCGGCGGAGTCTTTGCTGCATGGGCCATGATCCTCCCTGCCAAAGGACTCGAAGACGTATCCCACGACTGGCACGAAGCTGTTGTGACGATCGCCACCCCACGAGGCGCGCCGCTCAGCGTCGCCATGCACAACGATGTCGCGCTGCACATGATTTACGACTTCGAGGGCGCTACATTCTTCGGCGCCAAGTTGCATGTCGTGCTGATGGGCTACCTGCACCCCGCCCCAGTTGACGTCGATCCGAACCTATTGGCGGGTGAGCACGCCCAGGATATAGTGGCGACGCTGGCAAGTCTCGGACGGGTCAATTGGATGCACCCCGGGAGCGAAACCGAGAACAGCACCCTCAAGATGGAGCGCAGCTTTTCGGATAGGCTGGATGAGGCGACAGGCAAAGTACAGCAGCACGTAGACAAGGTCCCGTTCCATCGGGTGGGTGTGAGGTCCGAGTCTGGAGCGCTGAGAGATCAAATGTACGGCAATGGAGGGCTGTGGATATCAAGGTGATGCTGCGAAGAATGCCAAGAGCGATCCCGATTTAGATTTCCAAGAGGTAGAAAGAGATCATCTCGATGGTACAGTATATCCGAGCAATGAGGGCACCGCTTCTCGTGCGACGTTGGACCTGGGGAAAGCAATTGTCCTGACACGGCGAGACATTGTTTCGGGCTCACGGCAATGCCATTGTCGGTAACGGGGTGCATACACCGAGTCATGAATAGCATGGACAATGGAGCTGGTGCATCGCCAAGTAGCGTCGTTGGGCCGCCTCCAAGATCTCTAGCTCGGAGGCGGGGCCGCTCCTATGCTCATTCTTCTACTTGGACGCGGAGAACCATGCAAGTCGTTTCGGCAAGTTCTGCATGTAGGCGACACATATGAACGACGAGCTCTGCTGCCTTTTGCATCAAATCTACGCGTACCATGCAAACTAGCCGCCCCCAGTTTCATTGCTTTACAGCCCTCATCTCGTTGCCCGTCTGACGCAGAGGTATTGCGACAATCAGCCGTATTCATTTGTCTGCGCCGCTTGACTACTCGCTCATGTCAGTTCTTCCCGACTTCGCCGGGCACATTTGGCTGTGGGCAAGCTCGTAAGTTTGGCGCCGCCTTTCATTCCTACTTGGCGGCATCTCCCCGTGTCGAGCAGTCGTAGAACTACGGAGCCACTCCGCACAGAAACCGAAAGCCGTATGCTTTGCTCGTTGTGACGATAGACTGATACCAGATGCAGCCTCGTCCGTCTTCTGCTTTATGTAGCCCAGAGTGCGCGAGGCCAGATCTTTCCTCGACAGAGGTCAGTGCCCAGATGCCTTTTAGGTCATGCGTCTGCTTGTACACTTGAGCACTGCTTCTGACAGCTTTGGATCCAACGCGCAGAAGAACGACATCGACGGATGCCGACATGGCGTTCTGCAGAGCCGTGACTTACATCATGATCGAGCCGTCTTCTCGCCAGCGCACAAGTATACCACGACGTACCAAAACAATAACAAGACGACTTCAATGTGAGAAAACTACAGAGCATCGACGAGAGGCGGTCACCACTGTCGCCGCCAGTAGTCTCAAGACATGGTTCGGTGGACCTTGATGGCGATAAGTACAACGAGATTGCGACCGTCAAGTAGCTCGGGGATGTGTACTTGGCAAAAGCTTCTCTACCGCTACGCGTCGACTAACATCACTCTATCGACAGTGGTGCAATCTGCCGGGGCGCTGTCGAATTCATCGTGTAGACTAGGACATCCTTTATCGTACTTGCTGCTCAGCTCCCAACTCGAGACGTTCTGGCCGACCGTCTACACTGTCGATTCAAGCTGGCTATGAGCGCCCGCGTCCTGACGTGCAGTGTCTACTGATTACAAAGCTCTGTATAAGTTGGGCCTGGTATCTTTGTCCAACCTAAAAACACGGTGAGATATATCGTGCGTATTCACTGTCCAGCTGAAGCCCAAAACCCGCCTGCCTTCTTCATCTCATGCACCTTGAACCCCGTAAGCAGTTCTTTCGCTTGTTCCATGACACTTTGAACCGCGCCAGTAGAACTCTGCTGCTCCTCGTACGTTTCCAGCACGAATAGCTCATTGTCCGCCTGCACGTCTCTCAGCACACCACAGAGCAGTGTGCTCGGGTTCATGTCATGAGTCGCCTCTACGGCTACCTTGAGCTGTGCAGTTACAGCTCTCACGGCGCCAGGCGCAACTTCAATGTGCGTGAGTCGGAGATGCGCTGGTGCTGCGGGTGAGAGACTCGCGAGGCGCTCGTGGCAGAGGTCTGGAATATATCCAAGTATATGGGAGGCTGGCGCAATCTCGGCACCCATGTCGATGACATTGTTCTCAGCGCCCCAAACGGTGATGTCCTTGACCACAGGGGCTTGTAGGTGCAGTTCGAAGGCGGCCTTGTCGGCGAACCTGCGTTGCGCATGTCAGTCTAGCTACAACACCAAGGGCCGCCCACCATGTCCTCGGGGGCAACATCTTACTCCTCGACGGTATAGACGACTCTTCCATCATCCACCTGCGGAAAGCAGACCGCGTAGCTCACCATGCCCGGCTCATTCTTGCGGCCATATCTGGCGATGCCGCATAACTTTTCAAAGCCCTGCGAGAGCTGTCAGCTCCACCTCCGGAGCTCCGAGGGCCAGGGCACTTGCAAGGTCGCGGACATGACCGCTAGTAGTTGGCAGGTAGTTGAATACGACGACTCGTGTGTCCATCTTGACGGGCTCTTTTGATGCTGCGCTTCTCTCGTTGTATCCCAAGAGGGCAGGAAGAGGGGCAGGACGAGGATGCAGTGGCTTTGCTTGCGAATGAGGTCGGGTGTCAGCCGCGTCGCTTACTGCATCTGCCAAGTAACACTCCAAAACATGGGGCGCTTTCAGGCAACTTCAACCAGCTCATGTATCTGCTGAGCCATGACGCTCTCAGCTTGTGTGCCAACAATCAAACTTGAATTCGCTACAGTTCTACTCTGCCGCGTATTTTGTGCGCAAATCTTGCTACCAAGACTCCTTGCCTGGCCTCATAGGTGGCCCTGCTTACATTGCCTGCATTACCGGGATGTGCTGGAATCAATCTACCATCGTGACCGCTTTTGTGCAACCGATTTCCCTCTGAAGCAGGTGGTGGGATCACAAGACGTTTGGTCTACGGCTTCGTCCAAGCCTGCGCCGCACAGGGTACAGATATCAGCCTCGTCTGCCCGTGATCCGACGGCGATGCGTGGCGGTCGATGCGGGCTTTTGATATGCTTTGGTGTAACAATGCTGCTTTTCCCAACGCCGCTCAGAAAGGGTTCGAGGCTGACTCTCACCGTTGCATTATTTCATCCTTACGGAGTAGTCTTCCACATCCTGTCGAGGTCGATGGTTCGCACTTGACGCCACGTCTGCGCGAGACAACTTCAGGTCAATCGACTCTGGCACCAAGATTCGTCCGGTCACGCAAGAAAGCGTCGCGAGTGAAGTGTGACAATGCCCATTACTCTGCTACCTGTCGTGTGTGCATCAGTCTGCAAAACAACGCTTGAAAGTCAACGTATGCCGTCCGGGTCCCATAAACCATCCCGTAGGATTGTGACCGCGCTTGATCCGTCTGTCCTCGCCAGCAGGCGGGTTCCCAAAATCATTACATTTTCCACCCAAACCTCAAGTCTCCAGTTCATCATGGTCCTGGCCGTGACAACTAAAACAAGCACAATGCAGAGAAACCCAATGCCAGCTTTTTGCTTTGCTTCCAGATGCAATAATTCACGTCCCAAATTCCCTCAACGCCGAGCAAATCCAGCCATGCTTGCAAAATCCATGTGAAAACGTAGTCTTTCTTTCTGCGGTGAAAGAGAAAAGCACATGGCTTCGTCGTTCTCGATCAACCGCATGTGTTCGCATTGCACGGGGCACGCGATTCGAGAACCCGTCCATCGGAACTCGCATCAAACTCCTTGCTCTTCCTCGACTCCTAGCCTCGGATGGCTGTGGGCGCCGGGGACTCTGTGGTCCAGTGAAACCTCTCGGAAAGCGGCTGACTGTGGTACGACGACACGTCGCTCGAGGGCGTGCCAGCGCCCGAAGCCAGTGCGGAAGGCGTCGACCTCAGGCTCATGGATGGCTGACCATTCCCGTTGGGAGCCACGGGGGGTGTAGCCGTCGCAAAGGACGGAAAGTACGGGCTCGTATCGTGAAGACGGATCGAATGGTGCGTCGCCGTCGTGTGATGACCACCGGAAGCTCCATCGAAGGCGCCGCCCTTCAGTGTACCATCCCTCATCGTGGGGCTCGATTGCTTTGATCCAAACTAAACCACCAATATCTGTTAGTCAAGCTGCTCCTTCTCTTGATTCTCGACGGTGGGGTGAACCAGTCCAGCGATGCTCGCCCGAGTCATCGCAATCAGGTCGGGACGGAAGGCTTGCCAGGGTTCGAACGCAGTCCAGGGGTACGTACAAAGCAATACTTGTTGACGAGTTCCTCGTATGAAGCGCTAGGGAGGCCCAAGTTGGGGTTGGGGGGTTGCGATCCGTTGGGAGAGTGTCCCGCGCTGGGGCTGGGCGACTCTGTGCGCGGAACACCGAGAGCGGACTCAGGACCGCGGACGTTCCGCTTCATGTACAAGGCATCCTTGTCCTTGCTCAAGGAGTCCTTGGCAGACTGCATGGCGGCGCTCAGCGAGGCGCCGAAGTCGTACCGGTTGGAAAAGGCGGCGCCGCTCGGTGATGTCAGGTCTCGGGCGATGTTATCGCTGGCAAGGTTGGTCGTCGACTTGGTCTTGATTCGCAGACTAGGGCCCGACTCGCCGAGGTACTCGTGGATGGGCTGGTCAAAGTTAAACTGGTCGGGGTCGTTGCCGAACGCATCCAGCGGCACGGGCATGGACACGGGCCGAAGGGCGCTGCCGGAATTTTGCCTGCGGTTGCTGCGAGGCAGGCCGCCGTTCATGGACCGCGACGTGGCACCCTGGAAGCTGTTCTTTCCATTCTGCGGCAGGTGCTTCTTTTTGAAGTCAACCTGGAAGTTGACGTCGTTGTTGTTGTCCCAGTACTCTTGGCCGTTGACCGTGTAGCGAATGCACAAGAAGAGCGTCTTGGACTCGAGGTGCGCCATGTCGGACAGCTTGATGGTGAATGTGAACCGATCGTGAGCAATGCTGGATTCTCGCGGCCGGATCTCGTGGCTGTACTCGGCATTGATCTCCGACACAGTCTTCCAATAATCGAGCGTGAAACGACAGGCGACTTGCTTGTGGAAAGCGAGGTTGGCCACGGCGACGGAGCCAAGGAGCGACTTCTGGTCAGCAGAGAGCCACACATTTTCCAGTCTGGCAGGCAGATCCTTGCGGGCATGGCCATCGTGGGGGAAGTTGGTGGTGACCAGCTCCCACTCAAAGGGCGGGGACCGGACGTTGGGCCTGCCGTCGCCGGGAAAGGGGTATTCGTTGTCACTCTCATAGCTCTCAACCGGAGAGGACCCAGCACTGACCGCGAGGGGGCGATCCACCTGGAGGAAGTGCCGAACGTGCTCGAGGTGAGAGTCAAAGTGAACCGCCTTGGAGAAGACGGGCGTGCCGGGCATGCTCGAGGGCCGACGGTGAGATGCACGGAGTGCGGGGCGGACAAGCTCACCCGACTTCTTGCGCACCATCTGAGGCTTGTACTTCAGATCATCATCCTCCTCAGACCCCGTCAATGAGTTGTCAGCCGACTTGGGGGCGTCCATATTCGACGCCGTTGCAGACCGGGTATGGCTAATCTTGCGCCCGCTTCTTGGAAGCTCAGGCAGGTCGCTAGTGCTGAAGCACATTCGCATGCCTCCGGGTTTCTCTTCCTCCCCTGTGCCCCTGGAGCTGCTGAGCGGCGGGGGCGAGGGCGTCCTGGGGAGGGGAATCTGGCTGACGGCGTCTCTCAGGTCCTGAAGTGCCTCCAGCTTGCGTCCGCGGAGTTCACGGGGCTCGTCGTCTTCGCTTCCAGATGACGCAGAAGGTGGTGGGGAGACGATGGCGCCCTTGGGTATGAGCTCGCGCTGGTCCAGGGGCGGAGGAGGCGATTGGCGCACGCTACCCCACACGCCAGCCATGGCACTCTTCTGGCCCTCGGGCCCGTTCACAGCCCCCGAGGCGTCGGACGGCGCGTCATTGAGGGTGCTTATAGACGGAGTTCGGCGGTGCTTGCTGAGGTACGAGGCGGAGCGCGGCAAAGATGGCCGCGGCACGGACTGAAAGGACGAGTGACGACTCACATCAGGCGATGCGGAGGCTGAAGAGGCGGGCGATCGGTGTGAGGGCGGCGTGTAAGGCATCACAACTCAAGGACACGCCTAGCGGGACAGGGTGTCAAGGTTGCAGGTGAGGCGACAGAATGAAGATCCCTGAGCGTGCTCCAGGCAACAGTTCCCGGGACGAAGAGTTCGAGGGCTTGATCGTGAGGGAAACAATTCATAGGAATTTGAGGGCGCAAGAGGACGATAGAGGCGAGGTTAGGAGGAGCGCGGATGACAATGTCTGCAAAGGCGCGATGTTAGCAAACTTGGCCGTGAACAAAAGTCTTGTCGAGGGGGGCCGATCGATAAAGGATTCGAGGCGTGGCATCACGGCATTGTTGGGTCAGAGAAGTCCCGCCGAGGCTCTTGGAAACAGCAGCGAAGCGTTTGGACTCTGTGCAACGATGCCTTCGTCGAGATGCAGCAAGCAACTTACGTCGAGTGAGGGAAGAAGGGTGGCAGACGGTCCGGATGCAGCGTCACGGACGCGTACTCGGGCAATATTCCAGCAGCCGAGCTGACCGAGCACAGGCAGGTCCGATTCGACAGCCTGCAATGGACACGACCGATTGTGCCCACGAAACAAGGAAAGGAGGACGAGGACGAAGAGGCAGGACCTGGAGGCGTGCAAGTCGACTGGGTGGTACGACGTCGCTTATGGCAGGCTCGTGGTCTGACACGGCCGGTTCCGTCGATGCTGGCCTCGCCGTGGAGATGCAACAAAGCCGCGACTCGAGAGGGCCTCGACGTCGGTTCGCAAGGAGATGGTCCGTCCTGATCTCCGCGAAAGAGAGGGTGCGAGAAGCAGGAAAAGCGAAGCCAGTGCGGGATGGGGTGGGGAGCGCTTGGTTTTGCCTCTTGGCGTCTCTGGCTGGCAGCGGACGCTGGGACTGCAGCGCTGCACCGGGGACAGCACAGAAGGGGGCGGGTGGGAGTCAACCAACTCAACCTACGAGTACGAGCAGGCACTCGTACTATCCGCGCCAGGGAGGGGATCCATGGGATGGGCACGGAACGTACGGCGACGGGGGAGGTGCATGCACGGCCTCTTGCAGCGCTGCAGCGCAGGTTTCCAGGCCCTGCAAACCCAAACCGTGCTGGGGCGCCCCCCGTACAGTGCAACCAAGGCGACGGGAGCCGAGGTGGGGCTCGACACTACGAGCACCTACGGGCAGGGGCCAGGGGCGAACGTCCATGTATGATGGCGCGCGCAGACACGGCGTGTTGAGGCGCTTGGCCTAGCGCTGGACTGGCCACGGCTCCTGCTTGGTGGAGCGAGAGTTGAAGTAGCGGGGCGACCGGGGGTCGAGTCGAGCATGGCTTGATGGGCACGCTTGGGTGGGCTGTTGGATGCTTCCGAGCTTGCCCGTGGCGTCGATTGGCATGCAAGACGAGCACATAGGGAGAAACACCAACAAGCCACACGATCACCACGGCCAGAGTACCTAATGGGTGGAGAGTGTGTAGGTTGCTTTGCATCTGTGGCGAGAGGGGCGCGTAATCACGAGCAGTACACCTCAATGTCTCCTCATGTCCCGTTGCTCCCTTCAACCTGGTGCGACCATGATCCCACAGCCGGTCAACATCGATGATACGCAGCACCTACCTGTACACTTCTGCGATAATGCGGTGCTACTCCGTACATGCTCATCCATTCACGGTGGACGCATGGACAGCTCAGGGTCCAGTTGCTGCATCTGCAAAGCAACAGCCCAATGGCAGGCGACGGGCGTATCACTCATCAATGCTCAACCCGCCCCGCCCCGCAGACTGTAGCAACGCGCGGACCACCGAATGCTAATGTCAAGCTCGGAAGTACTGTACCTGTATGGATGCGTTTGTACAAGCAATATTAGTCGTAGCTTTGCCTTGCCACGGCGGCGGAATCTGATGTGCCGCCGCGGATGCCCAGGCCGTGGCAGCAGCGGCCGCCGGGGTGGCGTTGCATCTGGGTGAGGTGGGCTGCCGAGTGAAAATTACTTGCTGATGCCATCCCGACCGACGCCCAGGTCCATCCATCGGCCCATGCATGTCCATGGGGCCCGCGCACACGGCGTCATATCAATCATGCCGCTTGACGCTCTCACTCCCCGCCGCGCACGCAATCTCGTCCCAAACTCGCGCTCAACCGTCGCTTCCCAACTGTCAGGCCAACAACAGCTCGCTCAACAACATCAGCTGCAAGGATTCGCACGTAGCTTCGCGAACACAGCCACCGACTAAGCAGACTCTGGTCCAAGGGGCCAAAACGAGGCGCCGGCCTGGCTTTGCTAGCGCGACGCCTCGCCTGGCTCGTTGGCGAAGCGGCAACACGCGAACTGCGCCCGCGCCCTCACCGACAGCGAGACTGGCTGCGGCGCAAAAAGCTGCAAGGGAAAGGGGGCCCCTGCTGGCTGTGGCGCTGGACAGTGCGTGTCTCTCAGCATTGGCGATCTGGCCATCGTCCGAGTCCCCCATGTCCAAGCCACGATGCCTGCTGATTGTTTCCTTGCTTGCAGACCTTGATAGGAAATGGGTCTGGCCCGCACAATGACGTAGCGCGAGTGCTCATTGTTGCTGTCGTCGCTCGGTTCGCCGACGGAAAAGTCAAGCAAACGCACTTCAGTCCGGGGACGACGCGCACGAGCGTCTAATTCAACGACCATGGCGGCTACGAGCCAAAGTCGATTCCTCAGACAAGGGCAAACGCAAAAGCCCTCCCCTCCAGTCCAGGCCGCTCTGGGGAATGGCGAAAACTCGCATACCCCCACTGTCCTCGTAGTGGTGGACCAGACCCGCGTATCCCGGCGCTGACCGTCAAGCCTCCGTCCGACGACTCGCCAAACCTTTGCGCCCACCGAGACCGCATCTTGCGCTATTATCTTGCCAGTAAAATGGGGCAGCGGCCTGGCGCTTATTGCAACAAAAAAAAGGTCCCCTTCCACTTCGTCCACTTCGTGGTTGATGAGTGAGATTCTGTTTCGAGATTCCTTCGATAATCTCAAAGGCGCCAAGCCCACGCCCAGGCCATGAATCTGAGATGGTGTCTCGCTTTGCCCCCAATCCGGCACCTTCAAGCAACTGCGAGTCAAAAGTCTGCATGCGCTTGATAGCGAGGCCAACCAACGTTCATGCCCCAATGAATCCCCCGGCTGCAGCACCATGGTTCCATCGCCACCGGCACAAGGTGTGCACTCACTCATGCGACTCCGACCTCGCAGAGAGCGGCCTAATGTGCCGAGTCCCCCTCTCTGTCGTATCTCTGCAGAACTTTGACTTCGTTGCTTCAGCTGCGGCTGCAATATTGGCGTTGGCTTGGCAGCGACGAAGAGATAAGGATGGATCCCGGATGGGTCAGGGCTGGCAAGCCGGGCGGGGCCAAGCTTGAGCCACGCCGAAACACCACCAGCTGGATGACTGTCCTTCTTTCGTCCGTCACCATGCTGACGGGTCCCACGCGGGCCTTCTCCGCATGCCAGACCTCAAGGTATCAGCGTGTCCGCGAGTTGCCTTCATCTGCGCAATCTAGCGGCAACAGCGGCTTGCCTTGACGCGGCTGGCGGTCAATCCGCTGCCCGCCACCCATCCACCCACGGCTGCTTGGGGTTGCCAAGATGTTGGTCAAGGTGCAGTCACAATGTTGGCGTTCGAGGATCCGGACATCGGTGACGAGGGTCCAGCTCCAAGGCTTCACAGCCGCATCTTGCTCGGACTGAAAGGCTGTGGCTACCAGGGATGAGCGTAGCCAATGTTGACGTCCAGGGGCTCCCACGACCATGCCTACTCAACTAAGCCGCAGAAGTCTTGTTCCTTCCCTCGAGTGCGTTTGTGCAGCTACAAAGGTGCAGTTGTGACGCGCCCATCAGGTCGAGCGTCTTGATGGCAATGGCAAACTTCCATCCCAACAACTTTGAGCTTGCTGCAGGTGTGCACACCATTGAACGTACCCTCAACCGTCCAGCGAGCGCTTCCCGCGCAGGTGTCTCTGCAGGTCATCCTATCCGTCAATCAACGACTCGAGAGAGCCCCACCAAGTGTTTGCTGGGTGGCCGCATTGGAGCCGACGGGATCGCTTTCTAGGTATTCGTACCGACCATTCAATTTCGTCCTCAAGTAATTAGCGTCCGTCCGTGTCAGGGCCCTGCGCCTTGCGAGATATTATGAGCCGTTCAGCCTTTGCTGAATGTCTGTGCTCAGGATTCTCCTTAGGAACCTGCGGCTACTGCGCCATGGCAGTCGGCGAGCTCAGACGTCAAGCCACATAGTCGGCGGCATCTTCACCGAGGGACCACCTTTGCTCCAGCCACCAAGTATGATTGCACCCCCTGCGGCCGCAGTCCTCCGATGTCTGCCATGCCTGGCCACTCAAGCATCCCGCTCAACAAGAGACAAGATGCCCCGTGATTGCACCGCCATGCAGCTCCTCGGGACCCAGCAAACCCGTCAGCAGGCGCTGGTTGGGCGAAAAGCACACTACAATCTGGTTCAGCAGTCGCCATCTCGATGATGTCTTGCGAGCCTCGCCCATGATTGGCCGACGGCGGCTTAGTCCGCTCAAGCATCGTCGGAGTTGGCCTTGTAGCAGGGGTGACCTGGACATGCATGGATGGAGGTCGAGGCTGTGACAGAAACTTGCGAGGGACGGACAGCCACAGGGCAATCTCCTACGAGCACGAATCCTGCATTTGGTCCGAATGCCTGGTCTGTCTTGCCAAGAGTCTGCCAATCCGGACTACTGCAGCTTCATGAAATCTGTCAAAGCCATCAGAGGCATGTCAAACCGTAGGCTCCTAGTCCGCACAGCTTCCCACTTCAGGTACCCATTCATCACTCGGACAGCGGTCTCTTGTTTCGACCACGAATGCAGCATACCACCCAGCTAAGCCTGCAGTGGTGTTTGACGGCGCAACCTGCAGCGACCTTGGCATCATCATATGCCCTGCGAGGACTCTATATGTCAGGTTTGGAGATCATATTCAAGCTACGGTGTACAACGTACGAGAGGCTTCTGATCTCTATCCAGACACTGGACAAGTCCAGACTACGAGTATCAGGGCCTTGCCGTGCCCACCATCGCTGTGCCGGCAGCGGCCCCACCTCACGATGCTGTTGCGCCGCATCATCCCGTGGAAAGCGGCCCAAAATAATATGGCCCCAGCTCCCGTCACTTACGTACTCATTCTAAGCGACCCTAGCTACACGCCACGCAGACTTCATGAACATCATAATTGTCTTGCTCAGCGGGCAAACTTGAGGTTCACGTTAATTGGCAGGAACTGGCTCGTGTCGACCGCCTCCGGGAGCTTTGAAGTCCCAAACACTCGCGCCGTCGGGTGTGCTCAAGTTGCATTAGGCGTACAAGCTCGCACTTGGTGGCGTACATGTCTTGAGGGGAAGCACGAATTTCGCTCGCCGTGTACTATGGTATCATCGCTGCGCGACATTCACCTTAGCAGTCGCCGTCCGAGCTTCGTGTACCTGTGCGCCTCGTGTGGCAGCTGCTCATTGTCAGCTTGCTCCTTGAGATGATACCAGCGGGATGCCATGCCTGTCAACAGTCGCTCGTATTGCTGCAGGCGAGGTGAAGAGGGGGCAACCACCGAGCCTCCATGCCTCAACGACAGGCAGAATCCACAGTCCAACAGTGCACACCCAAGGTAATAAATGACGCTGCCTAGAACCGAGTCTTGTTGACTCGAAAGGCCCTGACCCATCGAGACAGCGATCACTTCATCGTGCTGCCCCTCCATCGTGCAACTTCAGCGGCTCGGCATCCTTGCTTACTCTGGACCTTTTGCGCATTCCCATGGCCCGCGACGAAGCACCTGAGGCACAGTGGCGCAACTCTGGCGAGATAGTCTCGAATGCAGGGTCGCAGAGGTTGGCAGAGGGTGGCTGGAACAACATTGTAGCTTCAATAGGGACGACAGGGCGGTCATAAACTTGATCGTATACACAAGGTTCACACCGACGGCTGACGGGGTTGCAGTCGCATCTCCGTGTCGATGCGAAGTGGCTGCACGATGTATACCGGTGACGGCACTGCATTGATCATGCAGCCTGGCCCTACATACACTGGACCGTTGACAACTTGAGCTCAACACCATCCCATATCGCGCTCCGGGCTTGTTCACCTGTGTGAGTGGCTGTTGGTCCCAGTGGTTATCGACGGCGCCGGCGGAGAAAGAGGCTTCACCCTCGGCGCATCCCCGCATTCCACGGCCCGTGTTGGTCAACGGCGTTGCTGTTCCCAAAGCTTGGACGGGGGCAGACAGGGCACAAAGCCGGAGACCCTTTACTAAACCGCCGCGAGAGTCGTGTCCAGCCAGCTGCATGGAATACTTGTTTCCGCTTCGCATGTGAGGCCTCAGGGGCAGACTGTCTTGGGCAATGCATGGCACAAGTGTGATCCGAACTCTGTACAAGAGTAACCCCCTCCTCCACAGCTGGCAATGCACCCTCCAAGTCCATGCTGCTTTCCAGGAACACCATCCGCCTGTTGGGGGTGTATCTTAGCTGCAATGCGGGAAGCACTTTGCTCCCGTTATGATTTGGCAGTGCGACATCTTCTATCAGTGCGGGGAGGCCCTCAAAGGGTCGTGGCCATTGTTGCTATGCTCACACCGCGAGGATCAAGAGCATCTTGAAAACAATTAGTGTCCGGAGCTAGTATGTTGCCAACCATCACAGCTGTTGGTTGGTTGATTCGGTGTTGGCGGGCGCCTCATTGACAGACGCAACCGGTGAGATGCTGAGCGGCCAACCCCCTCCTTTATGCGCGTCAATGCCATTCACGCTCAACCGCTGCCATCCAGCCATTCAAGGTCGCGGTTGCATACAAGCAGGTCAGGTCGCCATCGGATGGCAAACGCGGGGATGGAAGACCCGGCACGGCGTGATCGCACCATACAAGCATTATCCAGCGGCATCCCTGGCCTTCATGCAGGCTCTAGCGTCAGAATGGCGAGACAAGCATAGCCGTGACCCCAGGATCGGCAACCGGTCTTTGATAGTGCTCTGTGCGACTTGAGGCCCCGACGATCGGGTGCCGACGATCGGAGCAATCCAACATAACGGGTCGACATACCAAAAGACAAGGGAAGAGGTCTGCAGTAGGGCCTTGCTAAATCAATGTGCAGGTCTCGGAAAGTGACCATGCCATGTCAACGTGCGATGCCTTTCTCTTGGCGCAGGGCCGCCTTAGTTCATACGCACTTGAGAGCGCACGATTTCCGTCATTCTCGCAGCACTTCCTCGATCAGAGCATACGGTGCGCTTAGCCGGCGACCTCGCGCCCGCACACCCTTCGCAAGCAAGAGCCATCTCTAATAGGACGACACCGGTGCCGCCATGGCATCCAACCCGTGGCGAACTCAAGCCTGTGGCTGGATGCAAGCTCCTCTTGGTCTTCTGTGGGTGCGCGGCACTTTCGATGTGGTGGCATTGAGACGGCGTGTTCTGCCAAACGTGGCAGTGCTGGCGTTAGAATAGCTTCTAGAGGTCGTACGACACGAGACGGCGAGACGGCGTAAGTCCTGAATTCGTCAATCTTCAGGGCTGCAGAAGCTGCGAGATGGGAACATCCACGGCAGCATGGCGGCTTCTGTATAGCTTCAAGGCGTAGCATCCGATGAGCGACCCGCGCCAGCGAAGGACTTCGGGACCGTTTCATTGCGTAGGCCTCAAAATTGCCACGAGATCGACGCCGTGTGAGTCGGCGCGCCACAAATGCTGCACGCCTCTCAGGATGTTACGCCATGATCACCACTCATGCAGGTCGTCCCCCTGACGCCACGATGTGCCGCATGATGGCCACACCCCAAGCTCACCGATATGCAGGCGATTCTACGTCTTTGAGCTACTGAGAACGGGCTCTCCGGCTCAGGCACCATCATTGTGAGACTCTCTCACTGCCGCTGTTTGTCTTGATCCGTTCATTTACTCCATACTCTATGGCGAGGAGAGGAAACATCCAAAGCTGCTCATGCGGAGGCAGTGGTCGAGTACGGCAAATGCACGTGTGATGCAATTGCCCACTGCGTTACCTCATGCCATGTACGAATTGTATGATGCAGGTCCAATGCAATCGATGTTATCGGGTTATACTTTTGGTCATATCAACTTATTAGTCTAACTGATCTGAGAGGCCATGATCTGGGACAATAAGCCAGGCGTCTACTTAGTAAGTCCACCAGTCATTATCTGCTTCACGAGATTCCGCATGAGAAACGTCTGATGTGTGCGATGCCATCATCACAGCGAGATGCCTTCAGAAGTAATCAGATAGGTTGAACGAGCGCAGTGCTAGATGATACACTGCTGATAGCAACTGGTACGCTCGATGCCCATCCAGCGCACGAGGTGGATATATCGTGTCCCCGGAAGTATTCCACACATTATGCGCGATGGCAATGGACAGAAACGGCTCTAGGGTAGCCTATTACTGTTGAGCTCCTGTCTCCACTCCAGGCATGCGTCCCAGCAACCAAGGCTACTCGTCTGCATGCCTCGCAATATACTTGAAGCGCGTCCGAGAAGTCACTCATTGTGCAATGCAGGGCCCCCATGTGCTCCGAAGTTATGTGAAAATGCCAGCACGCTTGGAAGACCAAGTCGCTCATGACAGCAGCCGTAGATACAAGCAATTACAGAATGTGCACAGCAGACTGCTTGATTCGTATGAACATCGTTTGCTATATAGACAAATCGTATAGACGTTGTATGCTACATGGACAAGTCGGAGGCCCAACTTTGTTACTCAGATGCTGTGAATGTGTTCTCCCTGCACAGGGGGGCCGGCGTAGTTCCTGTGTCCCCAGACCCAGTACCAAAGCCCAGAGATGGCTGTCGCGGCCACGAATACTGCGGGCGCGTAGTTGACCGTCGAAGGCTCCGCGGGCACGACGAGTGGCATGCAAAAGAGAGGCATCGCCAGCATAGACCACGCTGTAGATGAGTTTAGTAAGGGACAAGAGGCACCCAAGCATGGACTACACAACATACCGATGGCAACGATGTTGCAGAACACACCAATGGGACCGAGATAGAAGCGACCGGTCCTGACCTGCTTCCTGCCACTGAAGAGGCTGATGGCGATAGGGCACGCATACGAGGCAGTCAGGCAGATGACTCCGACTCCAGAAAAGGCGCTGAAGGCTGCGGATGAGCCAAAATTGATGAGGCCGAGGATAATTTGGACCACCATGCTCAGCATCATGGCATTGAGAGGTACGTCGAGCTTGTGGTTGACCTTCATCCACAACTTGGACCCCGGAATGGCGCCGTCTCGTGCAAACGCCCAGGTGCAGCGCGACGCGGCCGTTGTGCACCCAATGCCGCAGAGAAGGGCCAGAACCATGAGGGGAACAAGCAGGCCAAAGGCGCCTCCGGAGGATCCGATGGCGGATTTGATGATGGTTGGCACCGGCTGGGTCAGGGGGGTGAGCGTTGCAATGTCTGGGAGGACAAAGACAAGGGGAATCAGGAACAGAAGCCCAGCAATGGTATTGATGAAGATGGTGGCGACCATGGCCTTGGGAACCTGGACCGAAGGCTTCTGTACCTCCTCGCACATGCTACGCGGTCGTTAGCGGAGTTGGAATCAACCTGCTTGCAGAAGGAAGCAGCTCACGAGATGATCATGCCCGTGGATGACGTGGCGTAACCTGCATGGAGAAGGCCAACCATGAAGGACCAGCCATCCGGCCAGCCGGACGTCGTCTCAAAGTGCGTGAAGACATAACTGGCATCGCGGCGGCCGTTCTTAGCGACGGCGAGGACGGAAACCGCAATGGCAATGACGCCGGCGAAGGTCCAAAAGATGGCAGCCGTCTTATCAAAGTCAGCGGCATGTAAACACTGGACACGGGGGAGGCAGGCTCACATCCAGCCAAGGCAGCCAGCGGTTGCCCAGGGCAGACACGGCGTTGCACAGAAAGGTGATGCCGAGGAAGATCAGAAAGACCTGGTAATTGCTGCCCTCGAAGACACCAACGCCGTCCTCCGACTCAAAGACATTGATGCACGCGACGAAGAAGAGCGTAGTGCCAAAGTTGACAGCCAGCGTGATGGTAATGTTTCCCACGACGAAAAGCCAGCCACAGATCCAGCTGGCAATACGTCTCCAGCGGACGGGGGCCAGCATGAAGGCCTGATAGTAGACACCTGCAAGAGAGGAGATCAATTGGGTGCACTTGAGCATGGGAAGGTGCGAGCAATCGCTTCAGGATGGGTTGGTATGTACCTCCGGCAGTGGGATAGACACTCGTGATTTCACCAAGGGACGCGGCAACACAGATGATGATGGCGGACACAAGCACCCAGCCCCAGATGATGTCGACGGGACCGCCACCGACCAGCGGGTAGCTGAGCGTCGTGGCCAGGCCGTACGGGATCGAAGCTAGCACAAAGGACATGAAAGCAACCTGCAGCGTCGATCGAGTCCGCGCAAGCTCGGGCTTGTAGCCGAGATTCTCCAGCAGCTGATCCGCAGACTCGGGCTCACTGTTGGACAGGCGATGGGGATGCTCCAGCTTGGGGTCCATGTTGTTGCTGGCGCCATGGCCGTTGTACTTGACGTCGTTGCGACTCATGGTGTCGAATGATGGCGAGACGAGGCCAGGCAGGTTCGAAAAGGGGAGCGCGCCGTTGTAGCAAAGTGTTGACAGACACTGGAGGCTCGAGCACTATGTACACACGCACAAGCAGCTCGAGGAGTTGCGCCCAAAGAAAGCAAAATCGAGCCCCTGATTAAACTTAGGTCGGTGGTGAGACACTTGGGGTCGTGTCACCGTGATGCTGATGAGGGCGATGCAGGACGGCGATCAAATACCTGCGCACGTGAGGTCGCGACTCATGTGGGCAGTCGTTTCCGGGTTGGCGATCGCTCCGGACGGAAGCGTCTAGTCGTCGGAGGGTCAGAGAAGGGCGGCCGTGGTGTTGTGGAGGAGTGATGGGCGGCTTCGCGAGAAGCCGGGCAGAGACGAATAGATATACGGAGGATCCAGACCTGCGGATACTTCGTGCAGACCCCCAGAAGGCACGCGGCCTAGCGACGGGACCCTCATTGCCGTCGACAGCGGGAAAAGTTTGACAACGAATCCCCGAGAGGTGGGGACAGGAGGGATGTCAGTGGAGGTTTGGCGTAGATGGGCCGCCTTGTACGGATTGAGCATCCGGCCCCGTCCACGGAGGGGCTTGGAGCCTTAGAGGCGTCGACGCGGGAGGACAAAGGGGGGGGACGGCCTAGCGATGGGGCCCCAGAAGGACCAAGACGGAGCTCACGAGCGCCATGGCCGCATGTTGTAATGTTGCAATACGACTCAGGCGAGGCCCCCGGCTGCAGGGGTCAGGGAACCGCCCTCCTATGCATGCGGTTGCGTCCTTTCGAGAACACTGAAGATTACGCCACCCCTTGCTGGCACTGGGATGGCCTGGAACGGCCTCGGGGCCATGCTTCGGCTAGCCCCAGTGGGCTGACGATGAAGACGCCGCCCATACGTCAGTCCCCGCCGGTGAAGACCCGCGGCCACGCCGAGAAAACGGGTTAGGTCGATGCACGGAGCCAGATGGTGGATGCGCTACGAGGCGCTGACGAACCCCAGGGTGCCGGCAGGGTTCGACGGAAGAGAAGTGGGTGTGGTTTGCTCAGGTTCTCACTGGACCAGCAATTGCCCAGCTGGACTTTGTGACCTGGCTTGCGCCAAGTAATTGGTACCAAGCGTCTATACGATGGCCTCCGGCGAGGCAACCTTGCCCGCGGGCTCTATTGTGCTCGAGCAAGTGAGCAATGGGCAAGTGTCGCTGCTGTCAATATGCTGCAGAGTTCTGACCGGGTTGGGAGCGAATGGCCCTGGATGAAAGGGCCTGCAGATTGCGCATAATAGGTGCCGAGTCGACAGCCCTTAGTGTGGCCAGTATATCCTGCATAAGAATACGGAGAGGTACCTGTTCCGCTTGCATGTGCTTGGCTGGAATGCGATTCCGGGCCTGGGCTTCCGGTCACGACCGGACAAAGACCCCGTTCCGTCCGTCGCCGCTGCTAAGCACGTTCTCAAAGGCGGTTTGCCCTGGCCAAAACTTGGGACGAATAGAAATGGTTCCAAGAGGTGCGGTACAAGTAATTAAGGAGTACCCTGGTCACGATTCTCCGCAGCCGTGTCGAGCAGGGACAGCCGTTCGCAATGCCGAACCTTGCCGCGCCACGCCCGACTGACTCGCTCGTTCGCCAATGATGATCCCCTTCCCCCGTTGTAGTCGGCGCCGCCAGCCTTTCGCAGCCTCGCGACCACGTCCGCCTCATCTAGCTCGGCGCGGTCGCTCGCCGTCAAGGCGATGCTGTGGTGCGCCAGAGCGCGCTTGACGTCGCCGCTCTCGAAGCTCACGCGCGGCTTGCGCATCACCTTGGTCTGCTCGCCGATCCAGACGATGAGCGCAAACTGACGCGCCCGCTCTCGGCGTCGTTGGCGTACTCAGTGCGCACGTAGCCGTACTGCACCTGCGAGTCGTCGAGCGCCGCCGCCAACTCCGCGATGCCGCCCGAGCCCGTCTGCGCACAGCCTCGTACGCAGCCGAGATCTCGGGTGCATCTAGACCACTCATCGTGGCCGAGGTACCGCAGGGCGCGTAGAGCTCGAGGGCCTGGTCGACGGACCCTATCAAGAGGGCTGGCGCTCGGTGATGTGGGCCGACAAGCGAGTATTGCTGATCCGACAAGGCGGCACAGGGTAAGAGACAGAGAGAACAACAGCAGATCGAGCATGTGCCGACTGGAGAGTAGACAAGTGTGTTTGTGGGAGGGGTGGAGTCAACATCGTGAAAAGCGAAATTAGTCCCCCGTGTAGAAGATTTCACCCTGGGGCCGGCTGGGGAATCGACAGCAGAATGGATCCGTAACCATGGACGGCTCGTCTGGCTAATACGGAGTAGGCCCACGAAGTACAAATAGCGCCGCCGAGGGTGGGAAAAAGCCGCAACCTCATGCCAATTATTACGCAGGAAGCCGCCGGCTGAAACTCTCAATCGGCCGCGTCTCTCGTTGCAGGTGGAGTTTCAACTTGCGAAGCTGGTAGCGAGCAGCCGCTACTAATATGGCCGCCTTTTAAATGCTGACTCGTCTTACGTACCCGTATACTGTCCTATGCCAGCGAGGCGAAAAGGGGGAGCAATTGCCATGAGTAAGAATCGAGGTGTAGGCCAGTTGTCCATCAGGAGACCATGCTTCTCCTATACAACAAATGCGTCGGACCGAGAACCGCAATTTGTTGTCCTGCTTCTTGATGGCAAACCCGTACCTTTTAGCGAGCTTAAAAAAAGAGCTTTGATACATAAGAGAGTCTTGATACATCAAAGGTCAAGCGGCTCGACTGACGTCGAAAGAGCTATTGTCTATGAGTGTCAATACTGTTGTCAGGACAGCAATGAGAATGCAAGCAAATGCCGTGAGACGGAAGAACATCCCAGTCATCCGAACCCGGCTGTTCTGGCTTGGTGACGAGCGGTTTCTTTTCTTCAGCCCGCTTGCATCGAGCTATAATGAGTTTATGGAGGGCATGTCCGTCAATGGGATTTGATGCGAATGCTGATCCTGGCCGTCGACACCTTGTACGCCTTGGCCACGTGGCACTAGCATATTGCGTTGCCCTACGACGCCAAGTGATTCGTCTCATCGATACAGATGCGCAACCCAACCGGGGTGAGGATATGCCAACATAGTCTTGACCATAACGTCACTCCTTTTCCGGCCCATGCTGCTCAATGGCGGTATGTCGATGGACTGTCCCGCTGTCCGAGCTCAATTTATGACCCCGGAAATGTCCTTTCATCAAATGTCAATTCGTCGCGGTTTCGGAAGGACATGTCGAGATCCGAGTTTGGCACTAGAATGATGCAATGCCTTCGATGCAGCTCTTCCGAGGCTGCTCATCTTCTGGGCTGCAATGCTGAACAACACAGGCGAAAGCTGTTGCCGCATGACGGAAGAAGAGAAGACGCACTCCAGCTTGACTGACCGAGGCGATGAAGCTGTGGAGATGGGCACGGGCGCTGAGCACAATGCGCAGGGTCGACTCGCGCCCACCACAGACGCTTCGTCCTCGACTTGAAAGGCCGTTGCTGCCGTCGGCGGCAAAAAGATTCACTCCGCCACAGCCTTCACGAGCGCCCAGCATTTGCGCATCCCCGTGCCCATTGACTCCGACTCAACATCATTACTCCATCGACTCGGCGGCAACTTCTTGGCCTCGGCCGCGTCGGACTCATTGCTTCGCGCGCGGAAAAGGTGGACATGCATGGTCAGCTTGAGGTGCGAGAAAAGGCAAGGCACGCTTCCAAGTGCGTGCACGTGGTCGACCTCTGGCGCCGTCTGGCCGGCCTTTGCCGTCAGCAGCGTCGATACGTAGGCCTCGGCCATTTGCAGGCGCTGCCTGGCCGTTGTGTCTCCCGCGCCGCTTATATCGCAGCTGGGAAACTCCCACAGTCCTGCCAGTAACCCCTTCTCAGGACGTTGGTGGATCAAAAATGTGCCGTCCGAGCGCTGAAATGCGCAGACGAGCGTCTCCTCCTCCCGTACTGCCTTTTTGGCAGTCTTAAGGGGGAATTTGCGTGCGTACTCTGCGATGACTTGCGAGGGGGGGCCAGTTCCTGCGGCGGCCGGTGACGCGCGACCGCCTTTAACTTTGAAGGCGAAATTTGCCAATGAGAGTTGTTTGAAGCCGGAGTGCTTCTCGGTTGTGCTCAGCTGGACTGCCCTCCCCATGTCCTCGACCCCCACGGCTTCTCCAAGCGGCTCACAGAGGCTACATAGGTCTTCCATGTCGATGGCGTCCTGGCTGGCTGGCTTCTTCTCGGCCAACGCCATGCCCTCACTGTAGACGCGACAAGAAGCAGTAATTGGGCACGCCGAGCAATTTGGCTTGGGCGTGCAGACCGTGCTGCCCAACTCCATCAACGCCTGGCCCCATCTTCCCGGTTTATCACTCAAGGGGACTTGCCCGGCGAGGAGATTGTCCTCAAGCTCACCATCCGCTGCCACCGCCTTGACGAGGGCGTCAGCGGCTGCCCAAATAGCATCAACGACGAACCTGTCGGTCTTGATGTTGCCGTATATTCCCAGCTGGCGGCTAAGCACCCGGAGTACGTTGCCGTCTACCATGGGCTCTGCCCGCCCGAAGACGATCGACGATATGGCACCCGCTGTGTAACGGCCGACTCCCGAAACGCGCGCCTCGAGATCGGCGGCGGCCGCTGGGAGAAGGCCGCGCATCTCGCCGTCCTGCACGACAAGCTTGGCCGCCTCGTGGATGCGCGTTGCTCGACTGTAGTATCCAAGTCCGCGCCAAGCGGCCAAGACATCCTCGGCCTCAGCCCCGGCCAGGTCATGAATCGTCGGCCATCGAGCCATCCAGCGGTTCCAGTAGTCAATGACAGCAGCCACACGGGTCTGCTGCAGCATGATTTCACTGATCCAGACTTCGTACGCTCGGCGTTGAAGAGCCTGGCGAAGCGTCGACGGGTCGGCGATGAGCCTGGGATCGATCCAAGGCTTCCGCCACGGCATGGAACGCGACGCACTGACCGAGTCAAACCATGTCAAAAGCGAGCAGCGATGCTCAGGACCGTGGATTTTGGTCAAGAGTAGTGGCCGGTGGTACTCCAACGAGTGGTGGCGGGCGGGTGGCGCGCATGCTTCGAGTGCCGTCTCGACAGCGTCCGTTCTGAGCAGATGTCGGTACAGCTGAGGGTCTCTCGGGGAGTGAGAAGCAACTTTGCGCCTCTTTGCGCTCCGTGAACACGCAGACACCTCCCCGTCGGCCTCATTCAGGCCATCCGCGTCTGGGGCGCGTGGACGCGTTTTCAGCACAGGGCGCAAGCCGCGTCTTGACCTCTTCTGCGTCAGGCCGTCGCTGAATGACTTGGCTAATGGTGTGTTTGTGAATTCTCGAGTCATCTCAGGCACTGCCGCTGATGCGACGTTTTGCTCGGAGGCGACCAGGTGATGGCTCGCAGATGGTCAAGACGCGCCCGAGCCCGTGCTTTTGGCGGAGAGGACGGGCGCCACGCGGAACGGCACCTAGCCACAGACGGCACTAGCACCACCGAACTCCGCCAGCTGCTGGCGACTGAGACAGACACCAGACCCGAAGCGTAAGAACACATATGAGTTAGGGAATCTCCCATCTTTACCACAGGATCATTGACTCGTACGGGACCAGAGCCCAAAGGTCCTTCCCTGTAGCCGAGATGTGGAAGTGTGGGTCGTATTGAATGAGTACAAGGACGGACCAGACCACAGCGTGCTAGGTCGGCAGAGTCAACTGAGCACGCCTGACGCCCATGCTCGTGGCATTTGCAATCATCTCTGGCTCAATATGAGAAAACCCTGTCCACTGTACACATTGCAATCGTTGAGCAGGCAGACTTTTGCGATATCTAAGCCAGTGTACCGTTCAGTAAGCGAGCGTTGGGCGTGCCGAAGCAGTCTGTCGAACAGCGATGAGTGACGGTTCCGTGACGACGCCGTATTTCTTTTCGACCAGGCGCCATCTGAGACTGTCCACTTCAAGGTATCGATCTTGCATTTTGCAATGCGTCCCAACGCCAATGACCCAGCCAACATCTTATCATTGGACACCACACTACATGTATGTAGCACGGCGACAAGAGGACTGGTGTCACCCTTATTGGGAGTTGCCTAGCAATAAGTTGGGGTGGGGACGGTTCCGCGTCATCGGGTACTCGGACATGCCGGAGTCAATGTCAGCGCAAGGGGAGAACCGAAGGCACGGCACATGGTTGGATGCCGGCCGGAACTTAGGCGAGGACATGGACGGACACGTGTGAGCCAGCCGGGATTCAATGATAGGCCAATACTCGCCAAAAAGTAAATAAAGAGAGAGCTTCGTCGAGATATTTGGAGGCCAAAAGTCATTTACTGACACCGAGCCCGAGGCGGCGGAAACTAGCCCAAATGCTAAAGAATCTCGGAACTCATGATGGAGTGGGGTTTGATGATGTGAAGGTGAGCGCAGGGGCGCAAGCACCTAATCGGGTAAAGCCTCGGAACAACCTAAATGCGAGTAAGCCCACAATAGGGGTAAAGCTTAACCATTAAATACCGCCTCGTTAGGCAATTCTCTTATATAGGAATAAGGCTATTTGTATCGTTAATTCGCATGCTCCTAATAGTACCCAAAAGCATTGTGTGATAGTTATAAGCCCGGATAGTATCTATTACTAGTAACTTTTACTACGCACTTTGCCTAATACTAATTATTCGTCTAAATAACTTCTAATTTAACGTCCTAACCGATTAATGGTATACCTATCGGTAAGCTCGCCGAGCTTATAATAGAAGTAACTAAAGACTATATTAATCCTCTACCTTAAACCTAGAAGCTCGAAACGTATAACGACTAGGGGAAATAGATTAATATACTCTAGAGCTACGTAAAGAATATTAAGCTATAGGATATAATTAATCCAAACGAACCCAAGCAGCCGGAAGATAAGCCAACTACTCCTAAAGAACGTACGACCCTCGACTTTATCGTAAAGTTTAAGTAAGCATTCCCCTAAGAGACTCTAACCTCTATCGGCCTATAGACTATATAGTAAATGTATAATATAAATAAAGCGGGCTAAGAGAAGAAATTTAAGGAGCGAGAAAAGAAAGAGGAGTCTATTAGTAGCTAGATTACTATAACGGTAGAATCGAGTATACTTTAGGTTATTATAATAAAACTCAAGCAAGAGATTAGCGAGTATATACTACGTTAGTTAATTAAGGTAATTAAAGTAAGGATCGCTCTAAGCTAAATAATAATTACTAAGAAGGCTCGGAAGCAATACTAAGTAGTACTTAAGGAGGTAGAACGCGCGAATACTAAACCTAGCGCGTAGTATATACGCTAGAACTAAGCGTTCTATAAAGCTACTATATAGGATATCTTAGAAGTTAAAGGAAACCTAGCTATACGAGACTTCCTTTAAGTAGTAGGTACGAAGTTCGCTCTAGAATAGGTAAGGTATATAGAAGCCGAGCTCTTAAGAAAAGAATATATAGGAACGCTACCTAAACCGATTAACGCCTACGTATATAAATTCTATATATAGATTAGCGAATATAAGGATATAAATCGTCTAGGCGTTTATATAACTACTATACTAAGTACGAGCTCGGAAGGGAAGAAGAAATAAGACTATCCCTATAGGTTAAGATATATAAATTATTATTAAAAGCTAAACGAATACTTAATCCTCGAACTCGCGATTATAAGAAAGACAATCCGCCGAATAGTTAGATAACCCTCTAAGGAAAAGATTAAAGAGATTAAGGACCGCTTTAACTAAGAGAAATAGAAGCGTCTTCGAGAGATGATAGTAGTAGAAGGCTAGAATATAAGCTTAGGGATTAACGACTATAAAGGAGTAACGAGCTGCTTCCTAGGAAGTATAGTAGCCGTTTTAATCGACCCGACCTAGCTATATAGTAATCGAGTAGATAACTCCTTAAATAAGGTCTATACTACGCTTAACTTTAGTATATATATACTCTTAGAGAGTATACTACTCGATAGCTATAGCGCTATATATCTAGTTAATACGGTAAGTCTCCTAGAGCTAAGTACTTTTAAAGCTTTAGCTACTACTAAATACGTTAAAGCCGGTAGTAGCTCGTTTCCTATTATAGGAAGAGGTAGACGAGTACTTAAGGGGATCTTAGATAATAGTAATAGACTTTATATAGAGAACTTAACTCTCGAGAAGGTTATTATAGTTAAGGGCTTTTATATAAATATTATATCGGAGTTACTATTACGAGAGGCTAATATTTAGTACTTAGGCTATAACTACTTACTATATTATAGATTACTTAAAAAGAGTATAGTTATAAGCAAGCTAGTATATAAGTATAATCTTACCTTCCTCGAATATAAACCTTTATCTTCTTACCTTCTTACTAAATTAATAATAGTATAAGTAACGCTCTAAACTATAATACTATAAAATAACGAAGGAATATTTATATACGTAGTAGTAGAGTATAGGAGGGGATAAAGCTTAACTTAATACTAGAGACTAATAAAGAATCTCGTAAGACTAAGGGAAGACTTAGAAGAGCTATAGTATATTAGGTTAGGATACCTAGGGCTAGTAGCGCTAAGGGAACTAGTAACTAAAGCTCGGAATATATGGATTAAGGGCACGAGGCGAATAGATTATAAGGTATACGCGCTTACATACGTAAAGCAAGTTATCTTATACCGCCTACTAGACCGACGATTACCGAGGCTATTTTAGCATATCTATTAGGATCTATAAGACTATAAGTAAGGCTATAATAGATATAAATAGCTATTAGTAATAAAGGACGAATATAGCGGCTAGTTAAAAGCTTAGCCGCTATAAAATAAGGAGTAAGTTTACTATATTTAACGCTCTCTTTTATTTTAAGCGTTAGGTTAAAAGATAATTCGGCTTATCTATCTATATAATAAGATAGGATAATAAGAAGGCCATAATCGCGATTATAGGCTAGACTTAATTCTAATACTAGGTACGCTATAAAGGTATATAGCTAGAGCTTACTCTACTATATACTTATAAACCTAACGGTACGGCGGAAAGAGTAGGATAAGAAGTAACCCTTAAGTTAATTAAAATAATAGAGGGAGTATACTTACCTACGATCCTATAGCTAGAGAGCACTACTATGGCCGCTCGGCTACTTAATATAAGCCTAGTATAATAAAATAAATAGAAGTCCCTAAATAAGACCCTAGACTAGTAGTTTCGAATAGAAGCGCCTCTCTAAATAAGGGAGTAGACCATAGACCTAAGACCCGATTAGAGTACGATCTAGGCGTATAGTTACTATACGTACGTGCTCGATAGGGATAGGGAAGTAGGGCGTAACTAAAGACAATATAAAATAAGCCCTAGAGGACTAATTAGGTATTTAGTTAGCTATTACGCCTTTAATATATACCGAATCTAGATTCCTCGACTTAAGAAGGTAATTATAATAATAAATACTATATTGAACGAAAAGATCTTTTACTTAATAGTAAAGGAAAGCTTACTAGAGATTCTATTAAAGGAACTCTATAAGTTATTATTAGAACTTAACGAAGAAGAAGAAGAAGTAGATAACCTAATAATACCTATCTAAGTAGACTTATATTTAAACTTAGGGGTAGAAGTAGTAGCTATATAGCTACCGTAAAGCTTATAGAGCTTATTGTTAAAAATAGGTGCCTAATTTAGGTACCTAGCATACCTATTTTTAGGTATTAAGGGAAAGGTATAGCGTTCTTACGCGAAGCCAAGCAACGATCCCTGATA
>JALHBZ010000022.1:96617-151264 GCA_024340015.1 Tolypocladium ovalisporum | reverse complement strand
GGGGGGGGGGACCTGGATGCGTACCTGCGTCTCGGCCGTCTTGATCTTGAGCTCCGCGGGGGAGACTGGCGGCCACACGGCGAGGGACATGGTGGGCTTGGTTCGCTGCGCGACAGCGAGGCCATGCCACGGGAAGAGGTTTGTGCGGGTTGAGAATGCGATGGGGATGGATGGAGCTTGGAGGTGTGAGGTGACGTCGGGGGTCCTGGTAATGCGCGCCAGCTAGGGGCCGGCGGGCGGCCCGCTAAAAGCAGCATTAGCATTTTCGACGTGGGGTGTGGCCCTTGACCTCGATTCTCATCTCATCGGCACTTCCAGACCTCTGCTGACGAGCTGCACGCTCAATCGGGCTCTGCGTAAACGCATTCAGACCTGGTCATAAGGACAACCTCATTTTCCGGGAGGGAGAAAGCAACACGCGACAGGTCGACTGGACCTGGATCAAGATCGATCCCAGCACAAGCATCTACATGGCCTGGCCAGAGGGTGAAACCATGTCCTCCTCATCTGCCAGGCCCTCACAAGGCGCCGTGAAGAAGCTGGCACCCATACCAGACGGTACGCGCACGTCTGATCAAGAAGGCCCGGTTCGCATCATCTAACGCGTCGCTAGGGGCCAAGATCCAAAAACGCCCGCTCACGCGGCGTCAGCTTCCCTCATCGTCCAAGACGCCCATCATCTACATCTCGTCATCGACGCCCTTCATGTCGGCCGTGAAGCGCGCGCAGAAGCTGCTCGACAAGTCCCTGCGCAACGCCACCGCCGCGGCGCCCAAGAACTCGTCGCTGCACTCGCGCGTGCAGGCGCTGCAGCGGAGCGGCGGCGAGGACAACAGCGACGGGACGGCGGTGACGGTCCTGGGCACGGGCAAGGCCGTCGCAAAGACGCTCGGCGTGGCGAGCTGGTTCGAGCAGAGGGGCGACTGCGTGGTGGAGGTGCGTACGGGCACCGTCGGGACGGTGGACGACGTGGTTGTCGGGGAGGGCGAGGGCGAGGATGAGAGTCGGGTGAGGATGCTGAGCTGCCTGGAGGTGGTGATACGATTGAAGTGAGGGCGTCTACTGTGCAGTGGATGTTGATGTGATACCCGGGGCATTTGAGGATCGTTGTGTTGTTGAGCTTATGAGTATACGATACCAGGTGGGTTTTGCGAGTCTTGAGATGCCCTCCAGGTCTGGAAAGCTGACGTCCAGCAAGACTTGTTTCGCTTTCAAATACCAAGCTGAGTGATGTCGGCCTCAAGTGGCATTTGATCAAGCAAGCAGGCACAAGATGGGCATCGAAATAATGACGCGATATGGCTGCCGTTTGCCTCGCTTCACAGGAATGGAGTCTACACTGGACAAAGTTACACCAAGGTCGGCTCACACTGCACGCTGAGAGTCAAGCAGAAAGATGATGCATTCGCTGTGGAACCAGATGGTCCATGAAAAGAGAGATGCCTTTGCGCCGTTTCCATGCAATATTTTCGCCGGGGGGAAAAGGGCTTCCGGCCCGCGGCCCGCAAGATGCCAGACTCCTCGCTTCGACCCAGACTCCGCGGATTTCGGTCCGATATGCAATAAACAGTCAACTTCGCCTCGTGATTCATCATGACCTTGCTTGCTCTTTCTCTGCGCGCTGAGCCGTTGACAAAGGTTGTTTAGGTCACGCGGAATGCGCTATTTCGCCACAGTCAGCACTCGGGATCATTTGACTTGGGTGGCTGCCTGACGCCGGCCGCGGACTTACTCGATAATCAGCTCCTCGCCGTGCCACACTCCGCTGGCGACCCACAAGCCGCAGTTGACAATCTCGGCGTAGCGTTTGTCGGGCGTCTTGACAGTGGCAAACATGCGGAAGCCGTACTGGCGTGGGTCGATGTCCTTGGGCTGACGAGGGCTCAGCAGGGTGTCGAGGGTATCGCAAGGCCCGGAGAGGGAGCCACGCGTGCGCATCTCGAGGCTGCAAGGCGTCTGGTCAGCAAGGACATCACGGCGACCCGGGGCCCGGGCAAAGGATCCCGGATTCGGATTCGGGCTCAACGGACATTGCGGGGGGCTCATCGGTGGTCTGCATGACAAATGCGCCCTCGACGATGCGGATCGGTCGGAAGCCGCGCGCCTGACCGAGGTCATATCCACCGGCCTATACTCGCCTCTGCCGTCAGCCTCGGGATCTCGCATACGCGTCGTTTGAACCGCGCGGGGGATACGTACCATGACTCGGCCGTTGCCAAACGAGCCCGACCACCGACCGTTCGCGATGGTGGTGATTTCCTTCTTGACGCGATTCTCGACGCGCGACGGCTCCGGGTTCAGCTTGACGGCGACACGAAAGTCGAATTCGAGAGTCGGCATGGGGAACATGACCTCCTGGCTAGGGAAGTGAGGCAGGGCTCGCTTGCAGGATTCCTCGACACTCCTTTTTGGTAGCATGACTGTTAGCGGACATGTCTTCTCATCATCATCTTCTTCCTTCTTTCGTCTTGGCCGGCGATTAGACTTACTTTCCGCTGCCGCCGTCGGATGCATCATCGTGATACTCTTGCTGCTGGGCTAGGCCAGCCGGGCATTGGATGCCACCGACTGGTCCCATGCCGCCCATGTTGCCGGGTACGAGCAGCCGCAGTGCGGGCGCTATACTTGTGTCCCAGTCCACGGCATCGACCTCGTCAAGGCGGCGTTTGTGTCCAGACATGCAGGTCGTGGGCGCCGTGACATCGGTCGGGGCCGTCGTCGCTGGTAGCGACAGCGTCTCGGTCTCGGTCGCCATCTAGACACCCGCCACGACAATCTCTTTCTCTCTCTCACTTCAAGTGAGCTTGAGGCTTTCAATGTCCAAGGTTGCAAGGCCCAAGCAACCATCCAAGGCGTGAGCTTGTCTAAGGCGTGGTTGTTGCTGCTTTAATCAAGGTCGTTTGCTGTGAGGTCGTCGGGTGAGGTGGAGAGCTGGACTAGGTATGTAGGTGATGCGGTGCAAGATGAATGGGGGGGGGGGGATGGATGGTTATTTCGGATAGCTTCGCTCTACGGTAATAGGCGACTCCGGAGGAGTAAAGAAGTGACGTCTCCGCGCAAGCCTTATATACGCCCGCATTTACTTGGCACGGGGAGGGCAATTTGGCAGTACGTAAAGGGCAAATTAACGAGTGGTGCGGAAGTCTCCAGGGTACTTCGGGGCGTGCCTTGCAACATACTGGCATCGGCGGAGCGAACGGGCGCTCATCCAATGGTTTCAAATCGCCGTCGCCATTCGCTCGCACAGCGTTGGGGGGCAGCCGGGTGGTTCGGGGGGCCGAACCGGGCTGGCGGGAGGCGCTGGCGCCTGTCTCCCACTCCTCCCACTTCCCCTCCCGCCTCGGGACGATTATCACGCCGTGGGGCGGAAAGCGCTGTGCCCAGAGCAGGCATAACAGAGGAACGCCCTAACAAGGTCACTCCACTATCATGTTATGCTCAGGCGTGCCTCTCACCTCGGCGGGAAAGCCCGGACGGGCTGCAACGCCCAACCGCCCAGAGGATGCACCATGGGATTGCCCCCCCCCGCAGACGTCTTTGTCCATTCTCGGCGGGTCGCGAAGGGGGATCGTTTTGCTGCAATGAAACGGCGGCCTGCGGGATTGCGCAAAGCCCAGCGGGGAGTCGCCGTCTTATCTCCGCGGCGGGCCATCTGAACCTCGAAGCCTCGGCCAGCAGGCGGCTGCCCGAAGAGGCCGAAGCTCGCCTTCCTGATTGATTCCCTTGTCATCGAAATGCCACGACTGTCTCTCTCCTTTTGCTTCTCCACGGAGCGCATGGTCGCGTATCCTGGAAATCATGAAAAACCACGGACTAGGTAGTCACTAAGCGCGACGATGCCGAGAGACGATGCGCAAGGGCGCCGTAGACCTTGTGAAGGTGGAGGGCGCGCCGCTACGACTCACGAATGCGTGCTGGGCCACCAAGTTAGTCCGTCAGTCCGTCCACCTTGCTGCTGCTGCTGCTGCATCGCATCTCAGCCGCCCGCGCCCGAGATATGTGGCGGCGATCTAGGACGGGCGAGATGCGCCACGGCGTGGCTGCAACATCAATTCGGCAGCCGTGCATTGATGCCTCGCCCGCCCAAGGCAAGTAATTACGGGCTGGCCGCTGCGAAATCAGCGTTGCGCAGAGCACGAGGCGTACTGCGGGCGGCGCTCTCGCTCCTGCTGTTGGGAGCTGAAAGATAATCAGCTCGGCGCTCAACGGCGGTGACAGTCAAGCTTCGGGCGGCGCCTGACCAGAGAGCGCAGCCATCGCCCGTCGACGACCTTTGCATCGAGCTCATCAGATGTTCCTCAGCCGGTAGCACGATGATGCATTGACAACCATTTCGAAATGGAACGAGGGTGGGGTGCCGCGGGACATTGGGCATCCTGGAGTCGCGATTGCCAAGATTGAATGACGTCCGCTTGAGCCCACCCGCCCCATGGTGGAGCCGTTATCGGGCAACTGCATCATCTTGACCTTCATTTTCGTAGTGTTTTGTTACAGCTACCGCCTCTACAGCCCGCCGTCGGGCATCACTGGCCTCGTCGAGTGCGCTTCTGCTGTTGCAATGATTTGAAGTCGGGGTTTTTTGTCCTGCGCTTCCCGCAAGATGGCTCCTAGAGGACACACGTCTCACCGTGCTATCTTTCAACCCAAGCCTGTCCATCCGGCAAGCAGTAGAGTCACTGCGATGTGGACAGATTAGCAATGGATTCTGGCCTCACCGGCTTCAAGTGTAACTCAGCGCGGCCAGGCTTGCGAATACGAGAGCACGCGCGCCTGCGATGAAGAAGGTAGACTATCATTGATTAGGGAGAGCCGTCGTCAAAGGACATCAAGAACCTCCGAGCCGACCGGCTCCGGCCACACCGGTTCATTTGCACAATTGACGGGACTATACGTACCGAGCCGACGTGTATGAGTAAGGTACGAGTGCTACGAGTGCGCACAGCACTCGGCTGGCTGACATTCCAAGCATAAGCCCCTGCCTCGGAATACCGAAGAGACTTTACCCGTCGGCAAATGCCATTCAGGTGGCTGTGCCCCAAACGCAGTCGCCAACGATCGCCTCTCTTGCAGACTCGGGTGAATCTTTGACGTACTCGTAGTAAACATCCGCAGGGGCTGACGCGATCGAATCAACTCCCCTTTTCGACAACACGGAAAGTGGTAACCGTGATACCGAGCTGCTTGAGATTCATTATGGGGGCAATGGCTCCCTTAGCCGCGGGCGCCGAGGGTTAGCTTACAGAGGAGAATATGTTTAATCTCCGAGATTTAGCTCTGGCCAGTCTCCACCGCGTGCCTCGGTGACAAGGACAAGTCCACAAATCGCCGCCACCGTCGCCGAATGCTATCGCCACTATCAGTATTCACACGCTGATCGACGATACTCTCGCCGCAGCGTGCAGAGCAAAGATTGCTGCGATGTATGCCTCAGCAACCGCTCCCTCACCGCCCAACCCAAGAAATAATCTTTGACGGAGTTGAATGCTTTATCCGTTCTGTGGAGTCCTCCACGGCCGGAAGATTTAATCGCCTTGATAACCGAAATTATCATATTTAATGGGTAATATGAAGCTTATTTAAGGGCAAACTCATTATCTATACCTCTTGTAAGGCTATAGTAAATCGAGAAGTATTTGACTGCTGAAGAAGGGGAAGTGGTCCGAGGCCGAGTTGCAGAAGGTTCGAGACCATATGGCAACGTTGAACTCCAGGACTTTTGCGCTCTTTTTCGGCAAAGTCTTGTTGGACTTTGATCGGACGTTCAAAGCACTCAAGAGAAAGTGAATCTTGCAGAGATCAGCTCAGCAGGACGATCAAGTACTCTGAGCGTAGCATCATTCCCACTCACGGAGTCTACTCGATCCTTCCCACGCTACGCACTTGGAACACCATTACGCCGTCATGGAAGGTGAAAGCATTCAGCAACACATCGACAACTGCGGTCGCAAAAACTAAGCGAGACGAGATCTCGTCAGAAGTTGGAGGAGCGGTCAAGGACAGCAGGAAAGATTCCTCGTTGAAGGCTCAGGATCTAGCTCTTCAGCGGCGGTTAGACAATATCGTGGAAAGCAATGAGAGCAGCCGGGCAGGGCGCAGCGTGACGGAGCATAACTTGTAAGGTGTCTTGGAATCGTGACGATCCCTTTCTCGTTTGATGAATGGAGTTGATGTTTTCTCAGTGTAGTCCTGATACCCTATCGCATCAATCATGTGAGCTCCATCAACCGCAGAACCAGACACAGCAAAGCCCAGAGCACAGGAACCGACTCGTTCGCGATAGGATGAGTAATCACGCACACGACGCATCGCAGCCCACTGAGCAGCACGGAAGGAGCAAAGCGTTCATGCAACCATCAATTGGAGTCTAAGTTACCGTGCAATTGCGAGAAATCCAAATCTATTCGCCAAATACCCACACTCTTCTTGGAGTCATGCAATGGCTTGGGTACCCAATACTCATTGCGCGCGATCCAAGCCAAGGCTCGGGTGCTTCCTCCATCTCGCGCGATCAGGCGCGCCGGATCATGGCCTCACGTTCGGGACCGGTGCCAATGTACTTGATCTGCGGGACGTTAGCAATTATGGGCTTGGACAGCTTGTGCGCCCACGTACCTTGACTCCCACAAACTTCTCGATGTACTGCAAGAGGTTAGCACCATTCTTCGCTGTACGAGCCCAATTCGAGTGCTTACCTCCACGTAATCGCGAGCCTTCTCGGGCAGATCGTCGTAGGTCTTCGCGTTGGTAGTCGGCGTTTGCCACCCTGGCATCTCATGGTAAACCACCTCAGCTCGTTCCAAGATCTCAAGATCCGCAGGGTAAGAGTCCAATTCCTATCCGGACGGTCAGCATCACTATCATCTATATAAACTCGTTTGGCATCACTAACCTCTCCGTCGACCTTGTAAGCGACCGCGATCTTGATCGTTTCGAATGTGTCCAAAACGTCGAGCTATAAAGTGTTAAAAGTATTTTCATGCATGTAGGAAGCATACCAGGCCTACCTTGGTCAGATTAAGGCTGGTGTAGTAGTTGATTGAGTTGCTGTACTTGACAACAACAAGATCTGTATGTATTTGTCAGTTGCGTTCCCAGTTTCGTCTATCCCGAGGTGTGTTGAACTCGTGCGTACCGAGCCTGAGAGCAGTTAGTAAGTTGAGCAGCAGCTAAATGCCAAAGTGATCAAAGCTCACCATCCACATCGGCGTCTGCGGCCGGTCGACGTCCCCTGTGTTTTGTCAGCGGTGAAAGCTCGAAAACTATGGGGTGCATGTAGCCTCACCCATTCGCGTCCAATCTCCTGAAGTTTGGTGCCAATTCTGAGGTTTTCAATTAGTCTAGAGTGGCTTCTCGAACGTAATAAAGACGCACTCTTCCGTATCTTCGGTCTTGAAGGCACCCCAACCGACACGGGTGGTGTCTGTTGCCAGTCAGCAGTGAAAGACAGCCTTGGAGCAATTGACATACAAGCCTTGACCACTCCAACCGTCTCGGTAATGTTCTTCGGGTTTAGGGTGAGTCCACCAATGATGCCAGCAAGCGTTGTACTTGAGGAAGTAACGAACTGTTATTGATTATAAGCACTGGTACAAAACGAAGAACGAAATGAACGCAGACTTACTGGGTACGAGCCATAATCAACATCTAGCATCAGTGCCTGTTGAGGTCAGCACCGGTTGTTTAGCGTTTGGGACGAGGACATTACGTTTGCGCCTTCGATCACAATCTTCGTGCCGCTCTGCTGTGCGGATGTCATGAAGGACACGCCGTCCACGACGTATTTCCTCATCGTCTCCCTATACTCCTCAAAACGAGCAAGCTCAGCTTTGATGTCGTACTTGAACAGTTCTCCGAAGCGCTTTTGATAGCCATCAGCCAAGCGATTCACCTTCTTCTCGAAAAGTTCAGGATAGAAGATGTCAGTTAATTTAATGCCAGCTCGCTAGGAAAGTTAGCGCACAGTGCAACCCCTCGTTGAGCCAACTTCTTACCGCTCTGCTTGTTTGGTAGCATGGACCAATGCCTATGGTGGACGTTAGACCTCGTTGCTTTCAAAAGAATCGCTAGCCCTGCTGGTCATATATGGGAGTGATGGTAGAGGGACGAAAGCAGCACGAAGTTCTGGGGGTACCGTACCGCGTCTTGTTGTTCCAATAGCTGCGTCTGAAGTTTTCATTAGCTGCTGCTTTTTAAAGGGAGCATCGGAACCATGGGACGAACCTCCAAGCTCCTCCTCTTCGAGACCATCCACTGCCATGTGCATGTCCAAGAGGACATTGACCCTGTCGGAGACGAGGATTCGGCTACACCCCGGTAAATCATTAATAAGTAGTTCCCAAACCTAGGTTATAGAATAGCTCTTACTCGTGTACCGCGATCAGGCCCTCTGAGCTATGTTAGACACACCGACGCTCAAAAGACTGGGATATCCTGCAACATACTCTCTTCAAGCTCCTTGAGCTCGCTGAAGAAGGTTGGGCTAGAGGGACCGAGTCAGTCTCATTGACCTGTTCAGTTGAGGGGCGCGAGCCAGGCGAGACATCAAAAAGATGCCTGTCTGACGATCGATCGGATCATAGTCGGAGGATTTTGTGATGACGCACATGTGAAAGACCACACCGGAACCGATGAAGTTCATGCACCGGGGATTCATGAGGCCGGAGGGCAAGAGGTGAAAGCTATTTCAAGTCAGCAGCCACTCTCAGCTTCGACGCCGGCCACCGTTCTTTACCTGTAGGAGACACCGTCCACCCTTTGACTCGTTAGCAAATGACAAGTACATCAATCGATCGATTGCAAGCGTTTGACGAACTTGATCAAGTGGCCTGCATTGGATCCACCCTTGAGGGTATTCAGCAGGTATTCCACCGGGATATAGTCGATTGCGAAGGGATGGTGGAAGCCGTTGACGGAATTGGTGCCTGCGTTAAACTTACGGCAGCTCGGCAACAGAGTTGCGCCTCTCGAGACTGGATATCAACCAGCTTGCCCTTCTGAACACACAGTATCGTTAATGTCCGGAGGTCGGGCCGTATTGGGTTCGGATCGAGGATGACTCACGCCTTCGTCGCCTATGAGGTTATCGTCAGTATCGTGAGAGCCAACCGATATCGGCCGGGCGCAGAGGAAGGACGCATTCCATGCAAGGGTGGCGCGACCAACTTACCCCATTGGGCCCCGAGAATGACATTGATAGTCATTTTGTGCGAGATCGAGATTGGTTATCGTGGGTGCCGTCGTTGTGGTTGAAGAGGATAAAAAGACGACATGCGACAAGATTTTAATATGGACGCGGCTGCGAAGTAGGCTATGACGACCGACCGCACGCATGGCCGGTTGGCGGGGTACGGTCACGTGACTACGCGGGGTTTCTTGAGGGAGCATTCGAGCTCCAGTGAACAGAAGTGCAATCCAAGGCAAATTGTCTGACGACGGCGCGACCAGGCCCTTTGCGGTCGCAGGTTTCCATTGCTGCTTGTTCGGGACTGCATTAATGAATGCTTTCCTCGCACAGCGGACATTAGTCAAAGGTTGGGCTCCTTGACATAGGTGACTGGGTACTCTACCAAGCAAGGGGAAATACCTCATCCGCGTAGACTGTGCTTATAGCCCGTGACGTCAAACCTGCTGCATAGCATGATTTGGATTGTGCGCATCAGAGTATGATAGTGACTGTCCTCTCTCAAAGTCTGATTTGCGGGTTCTTGGAAGCAATCACCAACAGAAGACTACGTGATGGCGCCTCAAGATGCCTGCCGGCAGTGGGACCTTCAATGCGATGCTGTTCGATGCGCATATGCGCCGAGTCACCTCGTCTGAGTCGCGACGATCTGAAGCAGCCACGGACAAGGAAACGTGCCCGGTGCCGCCGTCGGTCTCCCAGAAGCGGCAGTGAGGCGGACCGTGATGCGCGCTGGGGATCGGGGACGTCGCTGCGACATCGATGATCGATAAGCAGGTGTCCGAGGCTTTTATTCGCGTTTGTAGCTAGACACTATTTCGTCACGCTTGAATTCTATGTCGGCCTATGATTACCAGAACTTGAATGCAACGATTTGAAGCTGGGCGTCAGCGCTTGTATCTCCGCCCACGGCTCCCAGGAGCCCCTTCGTTATTTTACTGATCGCCCCAGGCAACATCATAGCGAGACGTTTGATCCATACTCTCTTATGAGGAGAGACGAGCCATACTGTACAAGTTCTGTTGGGAGCATGGTGGCTGCTTTCTGTTGCCAGGGCCGTGCAGGACTTGACCAACTGACGTGCATCTGTAGCTGCAACAATCTAAAGACGGGATGAGCTAGGGACAGGAAGCGGCACGGGAATCAATGCAACGAGAGAGAGGTGTCTACGTATAATGCACGGAGCACGACATGGTCCTCAGGCCGTCCAAAAGGCTGACCGTAGTGATGGATCAGTCAATTTCACAGCGATCGTTCCGAACCATGTCGCGTGGGACTCACCCAATCCTCTGCAGCCTTGTCGCGCAAAAGAAATCCCTCGCGACCTGCACAGAGATATCGATGTTGACCAATTGCTTCCGAAAAGGCAACCTTTGACATGCTGAACAAGGCGACAACAAACTCCTGGCGGTGTCGGTCTTGCTCAGGGGGTGATTCAGGGAAGCCTGTGATGCCGTGCTATCCTGAGGTGGCGGGCTGCAATTTCAAGTCGAAGCGCGCTTCCAAGCGCCGCCAAGGAGAGACTCCGCTGGTCAGCAGGACGCACATTAGGAAGCAGTATACGATACCATGGCAGCGCCTGCGCCTGTACAGTACTGTACTGTACTACGCTCGCAACAGCGCTGCGCTTGTAAACATTGGATCACGGAAGGGTCTGCAACAGAGGTATTGTGTTGGGCGCCGGCTGACGCCGAGATAGGAGGAGCGCTGGCCTCCATCATACTTGGTGATAAGCGAGTCAATTAGAGGCCATGACACAAGACGCAGACTCGAGTCCGCCGAATATGCACAGACCGAGTCGTGGGCAGCGGACGGTCCGAGCATACGAGAGTTGCTCCGTGCTTGTCTGAGCGTGGTGCACCCCTGCCGAGTGACCTGGGCAGAGAGTGGCAGGCCGTGCAGCAACAACTGCAGATAAGTCAGCGCTTGGACGAAGCCTGTCGTGAAGGAAGCGCCACTGCCTCCGCAGCAAGGAGAACAATATTGTTTGAAATGTGCTGCAATGGCTGCAACTGTTTCTCGGGGAAGGGGGACGGCACAGCAGCGCGCCATGTCGCGCATGGTCGCAGAATGCGACGCCAACACGAGGCCAGCAGTCGGCCGTCCTACACCAGGCCAGAAGGGACACTGTGGCTACTGCCGGTGGGTGAGTGGCACGTTTCCTCATGTTAGAGTTTCCATACATTCCATGAAGCCGGCACTGCATCGGGTTGCCCCTCGCGATGGAGGGGCTTGCGGCGGTTGATGCGGTTGCCCTTTCACCAAGTCATTGAAGGGAGATCAGCGACACGAAGCGCATGGCATGAATTGTCCCGGCGGAGAATAAGAGCAACGCGGCCAGTGGAGAGCTGGGCCAAACTGGCGCTCCTTGGCGTTTTTCTTGTGCGGACGACAGAGCAGGTCAAAGGCAGTCCTCGCGCTTGGGGGTCCGAGGTCTCGTTTCAAAGCGGCGCCACAGCAGGGACCGCAGGCATCCACAACTTGACCGACTGACAAGTGTTTAGAGGAGCTGCACTTGCAACTGTGCATGCGCTGGTCGTGGAGTCCATGAATCACTCAGGCTCTTCTACGGTTGAAAAGCATTGTACGTACAGTATGATCCCTCCCTCTCAGCCATGATTCCAGGGAGCTTCCATCGTTCCCTCTTGCCACCGAGAAATCGCGCTCCAGATGAGGCCAGGGGCAACCACCGACCCCTGTCCAAATGAGGGCGGTTTCAGGGACGAGCTGCCCCGCAGGCATGGGAAGGGGGTGCCGCTTCCAGCGGGCTCGGCTTTTCGACCAGGGCAGTCGTGGAATTGAGGCGTGGTCGATTGATAGAGAAGTGGTGAGAGGTGAGATGGACGGCCTCGGTCGGCCGACATGGCGCCCCTTTTGCTGTTCAAGCTTCCAGACTGTGCCAAGGCCTGGGGTGCGCTGCGGCTTCCTTGGTTCTCCGGTGGGAACACGACGATGAAGGACGGCTGGTGGCGGGGCCCATTACTCTACTGGCGACCCAAGGGGCGTCGAGTCGTGAGATTGCCAGCCTCGCAGTGGTTGCCCCAACACGGACTCATAGCCGTGATTCTGCATGTGCAGATTCACTCTTCATGTTGCCAGCCGCGTTGCGACATCCATGCAGCAAGGTCGGCGCGATGTGCAGAACATCGCCCGGGTAAAGCCGCCATCCACTTCCACGAGACAGTGGAGGTTCAAAGTTTGCGCCCACAGCGGCCGGCGCGGTGATCTGATGCGACGTCGCTTCCCGCTGAAAATCACCAGGGTCCCCCCCGCGCCGCACTGCATGACAAAGCGCAGGCATCCGGACTCCGAATGGGATCTGCGCGGTCCACGGCGACGCCTCGTTTGAGCCCCGTGGGGGCCGCTGCTCTTCGTCTGGTCTCGTCGCCCATTGAGTAGATTGTCAATGGAGGACGAGGCTCATCTAATCCAATGCCGACATGGGGCAGGTGGAGGTCAGCTTGTCGATATAACAGAGACGGATTCCAAGTTGCTAGCAGGCCTAGAGAGTCCCGTCCCCATAGCCTGTTACGCTTAGTGCTCCGCTAGGCGCACACCTGCTCCCCAACGGCCGCGGCTGGGCTGCCGTAGCGCCAGGGGCTTCAACCACCCACGACCGCGGCGCCCCTGGGCCCAGTGCACGGCACGGCAGCCGCCCAGCGCACGCTCGAGGCAGGGCGCACGGGGCGTACGCCCGATGGGTCTCGTCGCCAAACAAACATGGCCATCCCACCATCCTCCTCCCATCTCCTGATATTGCCGCCTCCTCCACCTCGTCACCATCGTTCACCCGCAGTCTTTGCACCCCCCCCGTCCGCTCCCTCTGCATCCCGGTCCGCGCCCGGTGTCCGTTCCCTTTTAACTTCGCCGTCGGCTGGTCACGTCTGCCTTTCCCTTGTCTTGGCTCACCCTCCTCTTCTTTACCAAGAAGACTCTACAACTTGACAGACCGCCTGGCCGGCCTCGCGACATTCCTTCTTCCCCATCACACTCCTTCAAAGCCAAAACATTTCCCCTTTCACTCCTTTGTAGTGATCTCGACGGCACTTTACGCTCCTTGTCTTCTTCGTGTGTTTGCCTCTTCAGGACACAAACGATTCTCACCACAAAAGGTCTCCGGTATCCGCACAGATCCTCTCGTGGCTTTTCGCCCATTTCCGCTTCGACTTTTGCCCCGCAAACCAATTTCGCCAAGCTCGGTCTTGCCTGCTATTTGCTCATACCAGAAACACGACGGCATCGCCTCGAACAGACGCATCCCGCCCACCCGTCAGCAGTGCTGCCCCAGCTGGTTCTGAAGTGAAGCAATCATCTCAACGCCTTCCGCCTCTCAACATTCAACTCTAGTCGGAAGCAGTCTCCACAGGTAGGTTCTTGCTTTAATTGCCGCCAAATTGCATCGAGGTGGCAACGTTGTCAATGCGGCGTTGGCCCCCCCTTCTTCTCACCAAAGGCAAGCGCTTTCACAAGGGACCAAGCAGCCAATGAACGGCGGAAGACACAATGTCATTCATCCCTTCATGAAATGTCATTTCCGACAGGGAGCGAGTGCACTCTGCATTGTAGCGCCGTTGTCGAGGCATTGTCCCACCTTCCATTCCACAGCCAAAGCGCATTCCGGTGTCGCGACCCCCCCACCCCCCCCAACCACCGCTCATGGTCTGTGCAATCCAGTCGGTCCCCCTTTGAGGCTGACAACCGAGCATTGCTCTTCACAAATGCCTGACTCGCAGTCATTCATCATGCTTCTTTATCACCATACATCTTATTTTCCACAACGTGGAAGTGGCATGGCTAATTCAGCTCTCTCAGACACACATTCATAACTTCACATAGAAATCCTCAACAGGATCATCAAACATGAAGTCTTGTCTATTCCTCGCGGCCGCCACTAGTGCCCTACTGGCCTCGGCTGGCCCCCTACGAAAGCGTGCCATCGAGACCGATTGGGTGTATGAGGTTGTCACCGTTACCGTCATCGCTGGTCAGGAGGCGGCGTCCGTCCCTACCGCAATCTTCGTCGCTCCACCTGCTACGCCGGAAGTCACCACTACGGAAGCTCCCGCGCCGCCTCCTCCTGCGCCAACGACGACCACGACTCCAGAGGTTGAGGAGCCGACTTCCTCTTCCCCCAAGCCTACGACCCAGCCTGACACTGGCTCGAAGCCCCCTCCTACCGTCAATCCGGGTAGCTATGAGCAGACAATCCTCGACCAGCACAACGTCCATCGTGCCAACCACTCAGCCTCACCCTTGACTTGGGACACCACGCTGGCCGGCTACGCTGCGAATACTGGAAATAAGTGCATCTTTGATCACGACATGTAAGCCTTCGAGTGCAACACCCATCAAAGTTGTTTTCATCGAGCCACAAACTGACTGTTTTGCTTCGACTAGGAGTCAAGGCAACGGCGGCTATGGCCAGAACCTTGCCACTTGGGGTAGCAGCGGCGGTATCGACGATCTCAAGGTCAAAACCGCCGCCAAGGGCGTTACGGAGCAATGGTACAACGGCGAGTTCAACGCCTTCAATGGACTCTACGGCCAGGCCAACCCGAGCTCGGACTTCCACGCCTGGGGCCACTTCACTCAGGTGCTCTGGAAGACTACTACCAAGGTCGGCTGCGCGACTATCAAGTGCAAAGCTGGCACTGCTCTGGCCACCGAGTCTTGGTTCACCGTGTGCAACTACGACCCTGCGGGTAAGCTAACGCCCCCACCCTTCCTTCGAGATCAAGTTGGCGAGCTGGTGACTGACATGAATCTTAGGCAACTTTGGTGGCGAGTATGCCGAAAATGTTGCCGAGCCTCGTGGTGACCAGACCGTCACCGTCTAGCGGATTGTCGATGAGCCCATCGGGCGCTATTTGCTCCCCATTCATTCCTCCATCTCACAGCTCGATTTGAGACCGCGGCTGTCAATGGTACCGGACTTTGACGTTTGTAACGTTCAGCTGGCATAGAGATGCCTGGTTGGCTGTGGTTTCGCAAAGGGAAATGTGGATACGAGTTCGCAGTAAGGCATCCTGAATTTCACTTCTCATCTGTACGTTATGCCATGTGATACTTCTCAATCTTGGCTTTTTACAAACAATGGGGTTCTTTTACCTTTTCTTCACCCCAATTTTTGTGTTTTTACCATCCTCGCATTGTTCCAGTTCTGCATGTGCTTGGCGTCATCACGATGATGCATAACGGACTTGAGCATTCAATATTTGTAAGGAGGCGGCGCCATCACGGACGCCTGGGCTCGGGGTGTGCTGGACTCTCGCATCACGAATGGTTCTTTCCAGTCTACCTTGGATGAAAGAAAGTTGCCTGCCAAATCCATGTTCGATTCATCAAGTGACATTGCGGCTAAGGCTCGCCGAAGCCGACATTCGTAGACGGGTGCAAAGCTCAGCCTTGAAGACTTGGGGCTCGACGACTGCCTTGAGGATGTCGGGCAGGGTCTGCAGACGGTGCCTTGAACGATGCCATGGTGCAAGGCTCGAGTCAATCTGGCCAGCGACGTCGACACGCTAAGGCGGCCACAACGCAATCTTGTGAAGTAGCGCCGTGCCTGGCTTGCTTCAGCTGAGATGTCATCTTTCTATGTCACGCACGGTCTCAATAGGATACCTCGAGAAGTGCGTCTGCAGGTTGGTACATTTACATGTACTGCGAGTGGAACGCTTGGTGGCAACCTGAAGCATCGCTGTATTTGACACAGTTGACGCGGCTAGATAGTATGCATATCAATAAGATGGTCGTGCTCGCGAAAGCGGGGGGAAAGACTGTGGTCGGCCTAAGTCGTTCTCTTGTAAACGAACAAGTCTATGGAAAAGTGAATCAATGCCAACCGCAGATACATATGGGTACATGTAGGTAGCGATATCATAGGCTAGCCCCCTTCTGAAACAATACGCGGCAAAGCACCATACATAGCCTGCTGGCGAGAGAGAAGTAATCGACCGCCTTGCCATCTGAGAGGCGAGAACAAGCTTGCTGATCAAAGTCATCGTACTCAAGGGCACGATTGATGTCGCAGATGAAGTGGCTGTGGAGCTCCGAAAGCTCAACAAACATGAGAAGGTGATGCTTGCCACTTCATGACACTACTAGCATCTCGTGGTCTCTGTTGAAGAGCGCCGAAGTGCACCTGGTCCAGAATCTTCAAATTGCGCACTGCTTTGTGCAGCCAGGTTGTCGGGCATGCGACCTCACCTCGATGACCCTGAGCATGATTGTGCATCAGCAGCAAATGAAATCTTCGCAAATTGAAGTCGAAACCCTTTTCCGACGCCTGTTGTATGGACTTTCAAATCCATTTGTCGCCTTCGGTCCTTCATGTTGCAAGAATTGCCATTATTCCTCATCTCCAGATTCAGATCTCGGTAGCTCAGTGTAAGAAGTCATCGCCTGAAATCTCGGAAACAAGGCCGGTTCAATTGTATTCTCACTTGTCATTGCCTTGCTGCAGACCGGCAAGGACCAAGATAAAGCGACATCAATGCGCCCAGAAGTGGCATCGCATATTGTATCTGGTGATTGGTGTGGCCTCGACCATGGCTAAATAATCGATGCTTCTGCCTCGGTCACTTGACGTGCCAAGTTCGAGCTATACTCGGATCATGATCAGTCAACGATGGCAGTCTGGATCTGACCATCGGCAGTAGTGCCGGGAGGCCCCTCCAATATTCGAGGACATGCATGTCGGCAGACTGCCAGCGACATACTGATTGAGAGTTCCACACTACACGAGCTCCAAATCAATCAATGACTGAGTGTCAATTGCGCCACAGGTTGCCACGTGGGCGGTGGGCACTCCGTCCCCTCTTTCACTCGTGGGATCTGCAAGGTATTGTACCTCGAATGGCGCAAGTAAAATCAACTAAAGGAGTTCCGGTGTCGAGACCCCAGACTTTGTCACTATGATGGAAAGGCTTGGCTGACTTGCGGCAACTCCACCCCGCTCAAGCAATGTTGAAACACGATCGAGTTCTAGAAGTCTGATGAGCTCAACGCAGAATCACCTGAGGTCGTGCTATAAATGAGTGGCTTTTCCAAACCCCTGTTGCAACAATGAGCCAATCCTCTCGGGTTCCCCACTTTCCAACCGCACCAACCATTTCGCCGACACGAGTCGTCCCGTCTTCTTGGGTTTGAGATTTTTCCACTGCAAGGGCACTCACTAATTATTACGAGTACGGAGTACGTTGCCTGGGCCCAAGCCGGGTCCCACCTGAACCTTGTTGCGATGGGGCTTCAAGTGACCAATGGTCTTTCATGAAACTTGCGGTAACGCACGTTTGTGACTCCTGTCCATGCGCTTGCCCACGCGAAGGCAGTGCTAATATAGGCCTCCTCTGCGACTACACAAACATGCTCGTTCCGCAACGGCAATGTGTGCCGTTGGGCCAAGGTCAGTCGCACACGAGCTTGATGACATGCAGACTGCCCAACGAGTTTTCAAGTATATTGTAAAGCGTTCGTCGTGCACTGGTGCCAGTCACCATTGACATCATCGTGGAGGGAGTCGCATACACGATGCGATGATTCTGGGACGCCCTGCCTTGCCGCCCCGACGCTTCCGCCGGCTGCGAGCATTCTTTTCGGTTTCCAAAGTCGAAAATCCCTCTGGCACTTCCGAGTCGAGACGCTCATCGAGCCATGATGTGGGAACGAGGCAGCAGCGTGTTCATGTCCTAGGACTGGGAGCAATTGGCACCTTTGCAGCCTATTCGCTGAGCGAGATCCCCAAGACCGTTCGACCTTCGATCACGCTGCTTCTGCATCGGCCGTCACTGTCAGAGCAGTACAGTGCCAATGGATCACGCATCTCACTCACCCAGAACGACGGCGAGCCGATCAGTCACGGCAACTTCGACATTGAGTTCCTGGAAGGCGATACGTGGTGTCGCCGTTCTGTCGTCGCTGGACCTGGTCCTGCAGCATTCCAGCGCATATCAATGCAGACAGTCCCGATTGGGGCCCTGATTGTTTCAGTCAAGGCCGGTAAAACCGTCGACGCCCTGCGGCCGCTGAAGCAAAGGCTCAACTCAAGCTCGACTATACTACTCTTGCAAGACGGCGCCGGCGTCGTGGAAGAGTTGAATCAGCAGCTGTTCACGGACGAACGAACGAGACCGAGATACATCATCGGAGCAATATCACATGGTGTTACGCTAGAATCCCCATTCAACATCACGCAAACTGGCATTGGAGTGACATCCTTGGCAATGTTGCCGCAGCCAGGAGATGAGACGGATTGCAAAGACGAGGAGTCATATTTGATGATGGTTATGCCTCTCGCCAAGAGCTTAAAAGCCACGAATCATTCCTTCGACGATGTCTTCCAGCTCCAGCTCGAGAAGCTGGCAGCAAACGCATTCTGCAACCCGCTGTGCGCCCTGAACGACGCCAACAACGCGTTTGCGTTGAGCAACCCCACCACTCGCCACGCGTTGATGTCAGAGATATCCAAAGTCATTGCGTCGCTTCCGGAACTTTGCAACCAATCGGATATTCTCGACCGATTCTCGGTAGAGCGCCTAGAGATGACGGTGAATGATATCATTGAGCGAACTGCAAGTGCCACATGCTCAATGGTTATGGATCTGCGCCGGGGTCGCGAAACGGAAATTCGATATATAAACGGTTACTGGGTGCGAAGAGGACGTGAAGTCGGTGTTTCGACGCCGCTGAACGAAGAATTAGTCAAGCGGGTGTCTGAGAGACACAGGCTGCAGAAGCAAATCCAAGCTGCGTAGTTCGAGATTACATTGTGTGTAAACGTTGGAATATATTGAAGAAGCGATTTCTGTCGGCAGCACAGGGAGAGTGCAGGCTGCATGTGATATGGAAAGATATCATGTATACTGTTCCCACGCCTCAACAGACAGATCCCTGACGCGAGTTGCGCTCAACGATGCCAAACTAATGCCACATCATGTCCTGGCTCAACTTTGACAATTAGCAACGGTTCCAGAAGCCGGGCTACGAGAACCTCGGATTTTTACCTCGTCTATGACCCCAACTTGTCACCCGCTCTTGATGTCTGGGTACTATCCTTTCGATGGGTCTCTTCGCCAGAATTGCATTGTATTATTTCCGACGCAATCCTGCCACTGGCATCGCTGGAGGCGATACCTTAGGTCACAAAGCAATTTCAGCGAGGTCCGTCGCAACTGTGCTTGATTTCCAAGGAAGCCTCGGATCTCTTGATACGGCACTCGTGCTTACACGGTTTGCTGAAACAGCATGTGCGTGTCGACTCAAATTTCTTATAGATAATTAAGGTGCACAGGTCTAGAATTGAAAAATTCAGGGATTGCTCCCAGTTCAGGACACTTTTCCACTGTCATTAGAGGTACGCTACCAAAAGATGTTTTGACAAAAATGACTATCCATCTCTCAACATGTTTTGATGACCTTTACTCGAAACGGCTTCCCTTCCATCCCATTAAATCCAGCATCCCTTACAGGAGAGCGGCAGCGCCGAGAGCCAGCAGAGCCAGGCCGGGCCTGAGGTTCTCAGCACCAGCATGGACGACAGGAGGGCTGGAGGTGGTGGGCTTGGGGCCGCCGGCGTGGGTGGTGGAGTGGGCGGGCTTGCCAGTGGGCTGGGCGCAGCCCTTGGAGCAGAAGGTGGTGGTGTGCTTGACGGTCTGGACAGTCGTGTGGACAGTGCCAGCCTTGCCAGTCGTGCAGGTGGTAGGCTTGACGGACGTCTCGACGGGGCAGCCCGTCGGCTCGACGAAGTTTCCATCCTTGAAGGGGTTGGAGCCCAGGCAAGCAGCGATCTCGGAAGCGCACGTCGCCATGTTGGCGTTCGGGGCACCGCGGCAAGCGTTGTACTTGGCGGCGCACTCGCACTCCTTCTCGTGAGGGACACCCGTGTGGGTAGGCTGGACAGAGGCGTGGGTAGTCGACACAGCCGCCTGGGTCGGCATCACGGAGACTTGGCTGGACGACGCAGCCGTGGGGACGGAGCAGGCCGTGGGCTCGACGTAGTTTCCATCCTTGAAGGGGTTGTAGCTCAGGCAGGCGGTGATCTTGGAAGCGCAATCCGACTGGGAGTTGACGTGAGCGCCCTGGGCGTTCACCTCGGTGCGGCAGGTGTTGTAGTCCGAAGCGCACTTCGTGGCGCAGTCGAACGGGTTGGGGACGGCAAGGACGCTGCTCACGAGAGCGGCGGCGACGAGAGTGTACTTCATGGTGATGGACTGAGGGTTGGCTTTGACTCGGGTTCTGTTGGTGCTGAGTTGAACAAGGTGAATGCAACAGTGGAACTTGGAAGCGAGTGGCGGGCTGCTGTGAAACTGATGTGTGTTGCTTCCAAAAGACTCAAGCAAGGAGCGGCGGGACAGAGGAATAAATAAGACTTCTGCGGGCGAAGAGTCATGAGCTCCGGGTTTGCATACTCGTAGCGTCAAGTCATGGCCCCGTCGACGACGCCCGGAGCCAGCGTCTCAGCCTCCCTGGCTCGGTGCCTCGTACTCCATAAAAGGTGGCAATCTAGAGAATACGATGCCCTCGCTCGCGGGCCCCCCGATGGGCATCCACGGCGTGGGCATCAGCGACCCTCGTATTGCGAGCCGTCCGTTTGCATCGCTGCGTGTAGTCTGGTACCCGCCGAGCCCACACACAGATCCACGGCCGTAGTAGTAGTGCGGAATCAGAGAAATGGGGACCTGCCAAAGATCCAAGAATAACAACACCGGGGGGGGAGGGAAGCACGATGGCGCGCTAAGAAGTGCGGTCACTTTACTTGACATTTGGGAGAAAACAGGCGACGAGTTCGGGCCATGGCATGTCCAGCAAAGCTTGTGGCTTTTCCTCCCCCCCCCCGTGTGGAGCGTGACTCGTGCCCAGTAGGTTTGGCGGGCGAGTTGGCATGTGTCGCCGCCACGATGGTACGGATTAGCTTCCGCACAGCCGCCTCTAGCCCTCCAATCGCGGCCGCAACAGTCTTGAGAAAAATTGACATGGCGGACGAGTACGAAGCGCAAGCGGCGGCCCGACTATTGTTTGCGTTGTGGGCATGCCAGCCCGCCGTGGCCAAGCAACGGGACGGTCAAGGCACGTTGCTTGGCGTGCATCATCCCGTCCCGGGGACTCGAGCAGAGTTGGCAACGACTCCCGTCATCAAGCAACAATCCCCCGAGCTGCTGTGCTGCTGTGCTGCTGTGCCGCTGGTCGCAGCGAGCATTACATTACCCAAGTTGCCAGACGTCGTCATGGACCCACAAGAAACCACATGGGTCGCGGCCTCGCAGGCTTCTCTATCCGTACCATGGAATCACTGCACTGCCAAACACCCGCCGCAGAGGGGCCAACCCGTGAACAGAGCCTTGCGACCTGACTAGTCCACGTGCGGCCTCGTGTTCTGCTCGACGACGACGACAATGGGCACCAACCGTGCCTGTCGTCGAGACTGTTCCTGTGGTGACCTCGTATCCACAGTCGAATGCGATCTCGTCGACCCGCCCCCGGGAACCCCACAAGGCTCATCGGGGAGGTGGTTGGCGCATGGCCAAGAGCGGTGTTGCCCAAGACGGTCAAGGGCAACGGGCCTCCCGCGCTTGTCCCTCTGGTGGCCTGATGGTGGGCGCCTAGTTCCAGTCCTTGCCTGGCATGGGACGATATTGCGCCCCATTGCCTGACCACCCTCCCAGAATATTCCTTGAACGGACCCTTGAGATTCGCGCTGTTCCGGCAATCGGGCCATTCGCTGCCGAATCCCGTGGCATGGCCTCTTTGCCCCCTCGGAGGACCTCCATATTTAGAGTTTGCAAGTCACATACCAGCACTTTGATTTTAGACGCGCCGCCGACAACCGCGCTGACAGTGGTGGCATCGATACCGGCGCCACTAACAGATGCGTTGTCCGGACGCCAGGTTTCATATCGGCAACGGCGGCTTCTGGCGCGTTTCCACACGTGGCGGGAGGGCGAAGCACAATGTTGAAGAGGTGGCTGAAGTTGTAAAAGCCTCGCCACTGACTCGAGCCTCCGGACCTCCCAACTCCATCCATCGTGAGCTCAGTGACGCGTAGAGCATCACCATGGCCGCACGCGGCTGTGTACTCGTAGTGTCTGTCGTAGCACCCATTCCAATGGCCGTGTTCGTATGCAATGGGCCCATGTACGGGGCAACCCTCGGTGAGCATTGTGGTTGCCTGGGGTGGTCCTGAGGCCGATTCCAGACACGGGCCTGGTATGATTCTGAGGCAGTTTCCAGGTACGGACGAAAGGGAAAGAAGATTCCTCAGGGGGGGAAACCACGCGATTGAGAAAGTTTCCGTGTGAGGCAGTTTTCGCACAAGCAGTTTGCGCCTGGTTCGTGTGTCGTGTTTACCGTGCGGCAAGTACCGCCATGGCCTTCCAATGACATTGGAGCCGGAACAACCGGCCCTGAGTTAGCTTCTCAGTGGTCATGTCTCGCCATCAATCAGGTGTCGGCGTCATGACCCTTCTGGTCTCCATCCTGGGCCCCTGACCAAATCTTTCGGCGGGGTTGTCGAGTTTCACGGGGACATCCGATCACCCTCGAAGATGAACTCACCCCTTAGCAATTTACTGCATGTCCCGAATTAGCATATTCTGCTCGGTAGGTATTCGGCCCAGGCTTTTCCCAATCCACACTCGAAGCCAAGTCTGGCATCGGGTAGTGTAGATGTCCAACCCCGACCAACCCCGAAGAACCGCGCTGGCTGGGCAGGGAGCCAGCTCACGGGCCGAGGCATCCGCTGACTTCCGGACCAGGTCCATGCGCGAGAAAAAGGAGCGTGAGAGAATACACTGAACAAATGCTGCATGCAGATTCGGAATCTCGGGAGACCTTGCTTGCCGTCCAAGCTGAATCCGCGTAAGCTTGCTGTCAGTCAGCAGCCCTACAACGACCATCGGTTACCCGACCCGGAAGCGATTGCGCGTCACTGGGAAGGTCTGTCATCCCAATGAATTTTACCGCCATGCTGAATGCAGCTTGAGCTGCAACTCACGAGGCGCTATGTGGTACGTAGTTACAAGTGGCCAAGCCGTATTACGTAGAGCCTGAGTGGAGATCATAGAGCTCGCCCTTGGGCGCAATAGGACTTTCCGTCTGAAGTCCGGCCGGGTGCCCGTCTGGGAGGCTCGGCATGTCCGAGCGATGGAGTGAATGCAAGTATGAGCTTGAGGGCGGGGCGATGAGTTTCTTGTCCGCTACGGCCTGATGGCGCTGACTGGAGCACCACGAACAAGTCTGGCTGTTTCTGTGCTTTGCGCCGAACCTTCGTTCCGGGTCGGCGGCTGCGTCACGTTAGCACACCAGATTCAAAGGTGGATACTTCGGCCCCAAGGATGAACCGCGGAGCACGTACGAGTACTCGGTGAAGTGGCTGCTGCTGGCCTTCCTGCCTACTAAGGGCAAAGAAGACGTCGACCCTGGTCTCTTCGAGCGGACTCGTATCATCCGTCCATTGGCGGCCACGTTCTTCTGTGCTTGTTCGAGCCTTTCTTCGTGCTTCCTAACACATGCCACCGTTCATCTCGACAATCGCGGCTACTTCAGAGACAGTTCGTAAAGCATGTGGGTGCAGGAATCGGGTATCGATTACTTAACCCATGAGCCGTAGTTGCAGGTTACGGATCGACTGATGAAGTGACCAAAACTTGCATTCTTTCCAATATTCCATGGTACACGTATGCGAAACGGTTGCTAATGCGTTCTGCGTTTCCACCCGAGGGACGAAACTCGGTATGGCGGCGTTCGAGTGGTCTTGACCGTGACTGATTATATGTCCTCATACACTGTTTTCATACCGCATGGAACCGGACAAACTGTTTCACGGAACACAAGATGCATCCAAGGAGGGGACGAGGGGGGACGGTTTTTACCCCTGCTTCCAGTATCAGCTCCCAAGGCTTGATTACTTTCGAACCGCCAACTAAAAACGTACATTCCTATGAGTAGAACTGTAGTGAGCGTTCGGTTTGATCCCTACAAAGGCGTCCCAGATAGTACATACCAGCCGGGTTAGGATCAACTAACACGCTTACCTCAGATATGGTGTTGTGGCAACTCCCTTCGTAAGTGGCGTTGACGCCGAAATGCTCAGCCAGATGGCCATGGTGTTTTGCCAACTCCTCGTAAGTCCATGTCCGGGTGATACACGCTAGCTTTGAATATCAGCGTTTAGTCACTCCAGGCTCGGGGATCAACGCGATATGCTGACCAGCAATATCGTATTTTGGCGTCTCCTCAAGGGAGGGGGTAGGCGAAACTTGATGTCGATGTTTAGCATCCTCCCCCGACGAGCGACTTTATCGCCCTGTTGTCCATTTGGACTTCATGCTACCCTAACTAAGATAGGGTTGCTAGGGTCGTTGCCAATATCCGAGTAGAAGAACAAGACTTGGGGCAGTATACTTCTGGGGGCAGAGAAGCTGGTACTGCTCGTAGACGATCAATTGCGATGATAGGGCGATTGCGGCCCGAGAGCCACTTCTAGTGGGAACATAAGAAGACATACTGTTTGGGGTCGACTTGTTTACTTTGCAGTCAGCATTGTAACTCCCAATGTTTAAAATCATGCATGAGACTGTCAAACGAGGTTCCATCTCGGTGGTCTGATTTCGGCCCGTGCTATGTAAGTGCGTGTCCAGAATCAGCCACCCCGTAGAATCGAAACTTGCTTCACTTGGCTGGCAATGGTTTATCTATAGCCGCTACTCTCTTCAATGTACAGTACGCTTTTCAAGCGGTCATCGAGCTTTTTCAATGCTAAGACACCATGTCCTCCCCACGATACGAGCAAATTTGCGTGGCGCATAGTAAACCTCGCTCTGTACGATTCTATAAGCCCCATCTGCAGGTCTGAAAGTTCCAGCAATAAAGAGAATTCATCGCGAATGCCGCTCCAAGGAAGTGCATGTCTACAAAAATCATTATACTGGTGCCAAGGTCCGGATCGGACGACGCTGTACAAAAGACTTGCGCGCCGAAGCGGCGTTCCGAGGTGTAGCTGATGCCGTTTAGAAGCCCTACAAAGGCTGCAGCCGAGCTGCCTCTTGAGAAAGCACGGCGACTGCATGGGGGTGTGTTATACCCAGACTGTTAAGCTAGCCGGAGACCCCGCGGGGCCGGATACGACTTTAGGTTTATAGTATCTAGTATTAACTATATACCTTTCGTCGAAGGAATCGTAGCCTCTAGTAGCCCTAAATTTGCGCCGTGCGAGTCCTCCGAGTTGCCCAAGTCGATCTGGATGCCAAACCCTTCGAAGCCCACGACCACCTTGGTCTTGTTGGCACGACAGGTGTGCTAGGCGTCTTTGAGGCCCTCTAGACACGCGTATTGGCCGCCGGTCGTGCTATGGCGGCGAAGCACAAAGTAGACGACTCGGCCGTAACCTAGTCGTAATTGCTTGCTCGTATTGCGCATAACTGAAAATAGCGACGGAGCCATATGACAAGATTGTATATCTAGAAAAAGGTTTCTTGCAACTACCGTCGTAACCGACCGCAATGCGTACGGATCGGGGGGTGGCCAATAGCCGGATGCAATACGGATCTGTCTCCAGAGCCAATCTATGCGGGCGTGAACATGGTTCGATTGTCAAGCTGAGTAAACTTTAGATTCAAGGAACGTTGCCCCCTGGCCGGTCAGGTAAAAAGGACGAGCTGCGGATGATCCACTCTTCCGTGAGCTGACCCCGGTGAGAGCGCAGCGCTAGAATGATCCAGGCCTCAAGCGTGAACAGTCCCGACCATTGCTATTACGTCGGTTATAGCCCGCCCACTCGGAGAGAAGACATTCGGGCACTTACAAACAGCACACAGGCACGCACTACGACTCGCTGTCTTGTGGTGAAAGGTAGCTCTTTGCACGTGAGATTCGCATCCTGTCACTAGTTTGGCTAGGCACAAGCGCGATGACTATTGCCCGGCCAGTGCTACTATATGTTCGTTTCGCGGTGTATAAAAATAGTCCCGTGATCACGAGTCCGATGTCTTGCGAATCCATGCTGAACGCGGCTTTTCCGACTTCGTCTCCTGATCGTCGGAACAGATAATAGTAACATTTCTCGTAATTCTTCTCGCACTCTGTAAATATTACGTTTTACGCTGCCGTTTAAACAATAGTGCCAAGGCACTACTAGTAGTCACGTTACTAATCTATCCAGTCACGTTACCCATCTGACCCTATACTCTTTGAACTGGGATTAGAATGCGTCTAGGATAGTAAAGGATTAATCGTTTGTTACAATGTATAAATAAACCGACAGCTCAGCTTTAGTATGCTACTTTACTTCTTATTGAAGCTTTCCAATGCACTGCGAGTACCTAAGACTTTCATCTTCGCCCAAGACCCATATATATTCAATCGAAACAGCCTCTAGATTCCAATACTTTAAACATGAAGATCTCTGCCGTTCTCTCCCTCGTCACCATCGCGGTTGCGATGCCGGCTGCCAGAGTTAAGCGTACCACCGAGAGTAGCGACTGGACTAGCTCTTATAAGAACGCCCGCTTCGCAGATACGACCGAGAGCTGTCCACAGGGCGACCGGCGCTCTGCATTGTGGCGTATATGCCGCGATGGGTGCGACCAGAAAGACGGTATAATGGGCCTGTGGTGGGATCCTTCTGAGGATACTCCAATCCAGGAGATTCGCTGCTGGAATAAGGAGGATTGGCGCCGAAAGCAAGAGGTCGAGGCGACTTTTGGCGACGGAAAGCCTTGCCATCTTTCTGAACATGGTCTTGTATATGAGAAAGGAGATGGTTATCGGGAGAGTGCGGCAAGAGGTCAAGGGGGCACTATACCATTGCACGGCCTTTTTTCTATTGGCATCAAAATTTGCGGGGTGAAATTCTACGCTCCAGAATAGCCAACGGGCTCGAAAAGCCAGGCATGCGAGGATATAAGAGGCCGCGTTGTATTATTATAATGAACTGTGCTTTATCGTAAGAAGGAGGCCGAAGCTGGTTTCGTGTATGGAAAAAAGAGATGAACAGCTAGAGAAAAAAACATGGAGAAAGCCCAGGACGTGGGTGTTTGGTCATATTTCCTTTCGTTAGCTCCTTATAATAGTGTGAGCTGGGAGTTTATGAGCTTTGACCATTATATAGAGTTCTCCCCGGCGAGTTTGAACTCGGTTGGACACAACGGGTTTCAACTCATAAATGAGTCGGTCTGTCTACTATCTCTAGTATTATGTTTAGAAATACGCAATATTCTAGGTTCTAATTCTACTTTTCTTTTTTCACATTTCAAAAACTTATTCTTTTGTCTTTAGATTTCTCATGACCTATTATACCCTTAGAAAGGCACGAAAATTGCTTTTATATACGCCAAGTGCAATTACTCTTAAAGAGGGGAAGCTACTACGGGAGACGAAGACTACGGAAGGGATTATAGACAAGTGGCTATCAAGAGATCGCAAGCTAAGAAGTAGCAAGCGAAGGAATAGGCGGCAAGGGGGAACCGAGTGGAAGCCGCTGCGGAACCCTTTCTAGGACTATGCGAGGAGACGTAGTTCTAACGGCTCGCAGAATCCGAGCTACGGCTAATAAAACTATGCTGGCTCTATAAATTGCTATATCTTATAACACGCGGCTAAGCCTTGGAAGTGGAATCTTCTCCCGCGAAACAGAACGAGAGGCAAGTCGCCCATTCCTTCTACCTAGGTCTATGCTTCGCTTGTCGGCATGTCGTTGCGTTGCCTCTCGTGGATCTTTGATCCTTCTCTACACTGGAGTCTATTTTCTCATACGGAGCGCGATTTCTGTGCAAGCTTGTCCTTGCGGATAGGCAAGGGGGGTTTGAGACCCCCCGGGCCGGTTGCGCCCTGCCTTGCAGCCGCTGATGTCGCAAATCACACATAGAGGATACCTAGTAGGTTGCCATGACTCGAGCTGGCTTTCCATGGCTAACAATAGACCTACTTCGTCACGTCGAGCTCGATAACTATCGTAGGGAATGTTGGGGGCCTGTCTCTAATAACAAAGGCTTTGACGGAAGTAATCGGCGTGGTGAAAGCGTATAAGAGCTAACGAAAGGTATAATGCTAAATGCATTATTAGACACTACCCGAGTTAGCGCGGGCGCTTTTGAGACTGAATATACCGGAGAGTAAGGCATTTTTTCTCTGAGGATCAGGAGAAGTCTTAGGCTGACCTCTATATTTAGCTAGATAGTCTCGATATTTTCGGGATTATCAAGGTAGCTATAGCATACCGATTAAACAAAGAGAAGCTGGTATCATACCGCGCTAATCTAGATGCTCTCGACCGAGCCGAGGTTATGTATAAGGAGTTCTCAGGTTAAAAGACGTCGACGACCAATTATAGGATATACTCACACCTTCCGTAGAAAGCGAGAGATTACATGGAGGTAAGATAATTTACATTGCAGGGCTATGCAAAAGGGTGCTGATGTTGAGATTTTCTAGTTCATTGAGACATTCATCGGCGTTAGGGTATGCTTCCTCTTTTTTTTATTTGTAGTAGTCCATTACTAACATTAGCTGTCTTTGATCAAGTGGATTGGCACTGGTCCCGATCGTGAAGGTATGATAACGCGGGCTTGAGAGCAGCATATCGCAGTGTAGTCGATAGAAGCGAGGATGCCCTCGATCCCCAATACTTCCCCTACAGGTCTTCTGAGGAGGTTACAACACGAGAAACAGAGTATAGGGGAGTGGCGTCATGTTGTGCACATGGCTCAGCCCTTCCACTTGGTTGGACTTGAATGGATTGATCGGCTGATTAAAGTCGAGTTTGTTGCGTATGCACAAGGGCCACGCGATCTTAATACCAATGGTGTATGAATGTTCAGATCAGTTCCATGGATCTGGGAGCTGACAAGGTACGTTATTCCTGGGACAACAGCATGGGTTGCTGACGACTTTGCGGAACGTCACGGTGTTGGGGCTGTTTTGCCGATCCTTGAGAAAAGGTCGCGGTCGCGAGGCCAGAGGTTGATGCTGCTCATGGTCGGCTCACATCTTTCCCCCTCAAACATTCCATCTCGGTCGCTTTGGTGGTGACCGCAACGCCGGATCGCCGGGGCCCGAATTTTTCAAGAATTTGTCGCGAATGTCCGCCGGCTCTAGATCCTCGGTAGCGCCATCCAAATGAAGTCTTGGCTCCTCTTAGTCTCAGGCTTGTTCATGTGCGGCGTTTCGATGAGGAAAGTTTCGAGGAATGAAGGATGGGAGAAAGAGAAGAAGGAACTCCACAGGTGTCTTTCTCGGCTATCATATCCCTCGACTGCATGATGAAGTCTACGGATGTTCCCGGCCGGCTGTGGCGGTAGCCGCATGCTGCGCTTCTGCTGCTTTGGCCTCGTGGTACGAGTGGCGGAAGTCTCTATGCAACGCTTCTGCTGGGTCCGCACTGGTAATCCCTGGCAAACCACCCCCAGGGATCTGCTGGCGGCGGCTTCACGATACTTTCGCATCATCCACACCCTCCCAGCGGTGAAGAACCACGGTCAGCACATTATCTCTTGCGATCCTTCCCACGCCGTCAAGGCTGCGAGAAGTCTTGGCACCAATGCCAGTGTCTCATCTACGAGTAATCGAAACGGAGGATTCTCGCCTTCCCCCAACAGGTCTAATGCAAGTCCTCAGCACTAAGAGAACGTGTCATTGAAAACGCTGACAGGAGGATCCATTTCCTGAATCACACAGGGTGCAATCCTCCTAATGTTTAATCTATTTCAGACACCCGATGGGCTTCGAAGTGCATCAATATGGCCAGTAAGGCCCACATATCTTGCCATGTCGGACATACCGGATGACAATTCCTCGCAGACCATGCACAAAGTGGGGATGGTTCCTGTTGGAGTAGAACATCGGTCCGGATGTGCGCATCAGTCACTGGGATAGTCATGGTACTTCCAGAGTCCGGATGGTAGGACTGATGCATACGTATTGTCATATGCAATTTGTTTCTGTTTATGAAGGCGATGGCCTCATTGGCGGTGGGACATATCAATGCTTTATCCTGTCACTTTCGAGACATTGGTGGCTGTCTGAGTTGTCTTGGACCGTCTCAATATTAACATTCATAGTGTCACGGCGAGATGGCACTGAGAGCCGGGGCTACTTTCATTGATGAGAGTTAGCACGTAATAATATCATCGTTGTGAAACGCTCAAGCTGGCTCACGTCTACCCAGGTGTCGGAGACAATGACTTCAACGCCGATGAACCACAAGCCCGACATGCAAGTCCACGAGTCCTTGATAAGAAAGCTCGAGAGTAGGCAACTTGAGAAATTGATTTTCATTGCTCAATTCAATGATAAATGTACACGTCGTAACATCGACTCCAACTCTTCCTGCCGCTTATTGCTTGGCCTCGGTCTGTTGGGCCGGCGCAAACGGCTTGCCGTCGCCAGGGCTGATGCGAACATCGGCGAAGATCTGCTTCGGCCGCAGCTCGACGGGAGTGACGTTGGTGGGCTGGTCGGGGATCTTCTTTTCGAGTTTCTGCGCAACTTAGCGATCGGCTCTGCAAGCCTCGGGACAGGGAGGGTGCGTACAATGTTATCGTAGACACACTTGTTGAGCTTCCACTCGGCCGGGCGACATTGCCACAGCTGCTGATTTCGGTCGTCGAGACATTCCCAGTGCTTGCGGAACTCGGCGAGGCAGTGTGTGTTGATATCTTTGATGCTAATCACCGATATGTCAGCGTTCACAGCACACAGCTTCAGCCACCACCCTTGCTTTCTCGTCGCGCAACGTCCGCAATTGACATGTGAGGAAAACGTACACGCTCGTGGCGCAGCGGGTCACCCGTCGTCCTTCCTTCATGCATTCGAACTCGCCGCGGCCAGGGTTCTGCGTCTTGCACTGCATGTAGTCGTCGTTGAAGTCGCGGCACCGCGCACCGATGAAGAACGAAGCGGACAGCAGCGGCGCCGAGCTGGCACCTACCTCCTTGACAGCCGGGACATCGTCAGGGAGCGGCGTCGTGTCGATGAGGACCTGCTGGTGGAACCTGCGCTGTGGTCAGTCTCTGAGGCTGCAACTTCAATCCGGGCGCACTGAGCCCAATTGGGGGACACGGATGCCGGAGTCGCGAGGGAAACGTACTGAGCTCGTCGGATCGACATGGTGCTTGCTTTGGGCCTGCCCGTTGGCAGATGGGGAGGGTCGGGTTGAGGTGCGCGATCGCAAGAGCTGGAGTTTGCTATGCATCGCTGCCATTGAGGTCACTTTCTGGCTGCTTCAACGCCGCGTCACGTGCACCACTTTCTACCAGCCGACGCCCCACAGAAAGCAGCTAGGATGCCAGAATCTCTCGACTTTGTCCTTGACTTCCGTTCGCAAACAAAGTGTATTCGAATTCGTGGAAAAGGAGCATAAATGACGGCTTATTGCAGAAATAAAGTTATAAAAACATCTCAGGGATGTGATTCGCTTTTGCAATGTCACCTTTGCAAGGTGAGAGCAAAGGTCCTTGTAAACATGTACATGTATGCGCGCCTACGGATCTAGAATTGGAGGGCTGTGATTGGGTGGCTGGCCGGGCAAGGCTGGCTTCAGGCACCTTGCGCTCAGCTACAATTTAAGGCGCGACAACAAACGTGCGCAGCCTGAGTCGCTAGGCCTTGACGACCAACGACATTCAACAAAGCCCTGTGACATCCCCCCAAAACGGCAACGCGTATTCTCTTAGACGTCGAACCCGATCTGCCAACTCTCATATCGCGTGGCGCGCCCCCTGCAGCTCTCTTCGCGAGAGCGAAGCTTCTGCTGAGCTCCATCACCACACGCTTTTCCGATCTCGCGGCGCCCAACATGTCGCTCTTTGGCCAGTCAAAGGGCTTCGGCTCAGGTGGACTGTTCGCCCAATCTCAGCCAGCTCAGCAGACCCAGTCGACGCAGCAAGCAAGCACTCCATTTGGCCAGACCATGGGAGGTGGCCAGCAGGGAAGTGTTCTCGGTGGCTTGATGCAACAACCACAACAAGTCCAGCAGATGCCGGTTCTTGCGCAGTCCGCGGCCCAGCTGTCGAGCTCTCTGTGGCAGCCTGGCAAGGAGACTCCACGTATGTTTCATCCGGCCTTTGCTGTGTTTCAATCGATATGCTGACCAAGGCGAATTGGGCCAGACCAAAAACCCATCCTCGAGCAGATCAAGCTCGTGACGGAGAAATGGGACCCAGCGAACCCCAGCTGTGTCTTCAAGCACCACTTCTATAACAAAGTCGACGAAGCACATATACCCTTTTACAAGCCTCAATCCCACGAAAACCCGCGGGAATGGGAAGAGGCACTCCAGAACAAGCCGGCCCCGGGTTTCATGCCCGTCCTGTGCTCCGGCTACTCGGGCGTCGCCGACCGCCTGAAGACGCAGAAGCGGGCCATCTCCGAGTTCAACACGCGACTGCACCAGATCAACAGCAGCCTCGACGCGATCCTGCAACGCCACGAGCTGGAGACGGAGGTGCGAGCGCTGGCGGCGCGGCGGCGGCAGGCGGCAATCAGCGAGCGGTGTCTGGCCCTGGCCGCCCGGATCCAGATCCTGAGGAACAGGGGCTACGCTCTGAGCGGAGACGAGGACGACCTCAAGAACAGGCTGCAGAACCTCGAGAGAGAGGTGCAAGACCCGGCGCTGGGAGCGAGGGAAGAGGAGCTGTGGAGCCGGTTGATTGTGCTTCGCGGGTACTCTGATCGGCTGAATAAGGAGCTGGACAAGCCGGCTGCGGCAGATGATGAGGCGCTGGACCCCGAGACAGCGGCCAAGGCCAAGAGGGTAAGTCGATGCTAGCGAAGTCTTCCAGAATACCATCGCTGACAGTATCCAAGGTCATGGAGGACTACGAAAAGCAGCTTCAGCATTTGAAGAAGGAGCTTGAGGCCCTCACTGCCGACTACGAGACGTGGGAGAAGAGTCGCGGCGCAAATTCGAAATCCAGATGACGAGGCGAGCTGGTCTGCTGGGACTCCATTCGGCGTAATGGTGGAAGATGCTTTTCGGTACTGGGCGGCGATCTGGGAACATGGCGATGCTGTTGTCGATAAGATGCTCGTTACAAAGATCTTGTAGAATTTGAGAAGACGTGGCAACGCGACCGTGTTGTTGGAAGCTGAACCTCGACAACGTTGTCTCCTCGATACATCGTGCATGCCATCATCTTGATATTTCTATTTTGAGGCCGTCGGGCCCACGAGTGCGCATCTTTAGACGACTCTCGATATGATACAGCTGTCGAATCGTACATAGTCTCTACCCCTTAGATGGCACCAGCTTCCAGGAGAAGCTCAGCATTACTATCGTGACATTGTTTGGATCCTTCAGCGCCGCAGCGCTCGAGGTGGAAGAATTTTCCCGTCGGCTGGCGACGTCGAATCGGCGCGCCTAAAAGATGCGGCTGGCCATGTCGATAGCGAACGGCGCTGGATCAAGAGTCAGCAAAGAACAGACTCAGGTGGGCGACGGCGCGAGAAGCTCAACCGAGGACGTACACAGATACAGCATAAAGGCCGTGGCGGCGACCTGCTGGACAGTAAAGGTCGCCTCGGCCTCCATGGCGCGGATCTCCTCAGGAGACTGCTGCGGGGGCGCGACTGGCAGAGAAGCACGTCAGCAAATGCCATTACCCAACCGGGCGCACGGCAGACGTACATCCTCCAAACATCGTGACAAAGGAGCTGCGGCGGTTGAGCGGTGCGTGGATGGGCTGTGGTGATGGCGGACGGTGGTTGGGCGTATTTACGTAAAACGAGGGCGACTTCGGTGATGATGGCGATACGTGGTGACGCCAGACGGGAAAAATCAGGAGCCGCTAGCCGCCGTAAGAGGCAGCTGCGCGACGCTGCGGGCGCCCAGCGTCGGCCCGAGCGACGCCGATGTCGTTGGCGGTCGCCTGAGCGGCCCACCGGGGGGTCACCGGGGGGGTCCCAGTTGGTGCGAGTGCGGTCCCCCGGAGCGCGCTGGCGCTGGGCGCTGGGGAAAGGCTTATCGCCCCCGGTCCAGCGATAGCGCCCCGAGAGCCATTCGACGGCGGGGAGGCGGCGTCGGGAAAATCCCTGCTGTAGCCGCGACAAAAAACGGCCGATATCTATTATGTCACGGCTCAAGCGCGCTTCGTGAAGGTGAAGGCCGTCATTCGATTTCCAATTCCCTCTCCTCCTCCTCCTCCTCTTCCTCCTCCTTCCCCTCCTCCCCTTCTTCTCTTCTCCAGCAGTTCTTTGGATACCCTCATCGGACCTGTTTGCTTTACGCGAGAGCCCCGAGAGTCTGCTTACGCGGCTGGACAGTCCACTCCTTTGGGTGTTGAAGCCTCGGCAACGTCTACTCGTAGCCCGGCCTACCACCAATCGGCCTTTTATCTGGCCCTCTCCGCTCTTGCGACATTTCACACAAAGGCCAGTTGCTAGCAATGGCCTCGAGACTGGCTCTCGCTCGGGGCGCCGGGCCCCTCCGCCCTTCGACGGCGCTGGCCGCCGGCTTCATGGCCCGCGCCGCGCCCGCAGCTCTCACTCGCCAGGCCGCGCGCTGCTTTTCTCAGACGTCCAGGGTCGCCGAGCCTCTGAGCCACGAGTCCCGCAAGGCTCAGCTCGAGGCTCTGCGCAAGGACCCCGTCTACCTGGACATGAAGAAGACGCGCGCCGAGCACAAGGAGCCGTGGATGGACTTTTCCGCCCGCCACATTGGCCCCCGGGACGAGGACGTGGCTGAGATGCTCAAGGTCCTCGGCCCCGGCGCCGAGACGCTCGACTCCTTCATCGCCGAGGTCATCCCCGCGGACGTGATGCTCCCCCCTCAGAAGACCATCCAGCCCAAGACGTACACCGAGTCCGGCGTCGCGCAGGTCTTCAAGCACATGAACAACGACAACGACATCCGCGTGTGGATGAATGGCGGCGGCTACTACCCGGTCGAGATTCCTACCGTCATCAAGCGCAACGTTCTCGAGAACCCGGCCTGGTACACCAGCTACACGCCCTACCAGGCTGAGATCAGCCAGGGCCGCCTCGAGTCGCTGCTCAACTTCCAGACCATGATTTCGGATCTCACTGGCCTGCCCGTGGCCAATTCCAGTCTGCTCGACGAGGGCACCGCTGCCGCCGAGGCCATGACCATGTCGCTCAGCAACCTGTCCACCTCGCGCGGCAAGAGAGCCGGAAAGACCTATGTCGTGTCTCACCTCGTCCACGAGTCCACCCTCAGGGTCATGCACGGCCGTGCCGAGGGCTTTGGCATCCACCTCCAGACGATGGACCTGTCCGCTCCGGATGCGCAGCAGAAGATTGAGGCCTTTGGCGAGGACCTGGTCGGTGTCATGGCCCAGTATCCCGACACCAACGGCGGTGTCCAGAACTTCCGCAACCTTGCCGATGTTGCCCACAAGCAGGGGACCTTGTTCAGCGTCGCCACAGATCTGTCCGCCCTGACTCTGCTCACGCCCCCGGGCGAGTGGGGTGCCGACGTCGCATTTGGGAATTCGCAGCGATGGGGTGTACCCCTGGGCTTCGGCGGTCCCCACGCCGCTTTCATGGCTGTCAAGGAGTCGAGCAAGCGCCGACTGCCAGGCCGAATCATCGGTGTGTCCAAGGACCGAACCGGTGGGCGCGCCCTGCGTCTGGCTCTGCAGACCCGTGAGCAGCACATCCGCCGAGAAAAGGCCACCAGCAACGTGTGCACGGCGCAGGCTCTGCTGGCCAACATGTCGGCCATGTACGCCATCTACCACGGACCGGCCCAGCTCAAGGAGATGGCTGTCAACAACCTCCGCTACGCCCGCATGCTGCAGGCTGCAGCCCAGCACTATGGCCTCGAGGTCCCCACGCGCACCCTGGACCCCAAGGGACGGATCCTCTCCGACACCCTGACTCTCCGCTTTGACGAGCCCAATGTGTGCCAGACCTTGCGCCGTGAGCTGATGGACCAAGGAATCAGCAGCGGGAAGACGTGGACCCGCGACGAGATTGTCCTCGCCGTCCCCACTACCTTCAACCAGGACCTCTTTGTCCGCGTCGTCAAGGCATTCCAGGCTGTCGCCAGCAAGAACCACACCGACCGCGACCTCGACGTTGCCTCCAAGTACTGGACCGAGGGTTTCTCGCAGTCATCAGAGGATCTCGTCAGGGAGATCCCCGCCGATGTTCGACGAGACTCTAGCTTCCTGACGCACCCCGTCTTCAACTCCCACCACAGCGAGACGGAGATGCTGCGCTACATGCACCACCTGCAGTCCAAGGACCTGTCCCTAGTCCACTCCATGATTCCGCTAGGATCCTGCACCATGAAGCTCAACGGTACCACCCAGATGGAGCTCATCGGCAACGAGAACATCTCCAACATCCACCCCCACGCGCCTACCAGCTGCGTCAAGGGATACCAGAAGCTTTTCAGCGCCACCTCTTCTCAGCTGTCTGCTCTGACGGGCATGGACGCCACCTCTCTGCAGCCCAACTCTGGTGCTCAGGGCGAGTTTGCCGGCCTCCGCGTCATTCGCAAGTACCACGAGCAGCAGCCCGGAGCCAAGCGGGACATTTGCCTGATTCCCGTCTCGGCCCACGGCACCAACCCTGCCTCTGCCGCCATGGCTGGGATGCGCGTCGTACCTATCAAGTGCGACACCCTCACCGGCAACCTCGACCTGGCGGACCTCGAGGCCAAGTGCAAGAAGCACGAGTCGGAGCTGGGCGCCATCATGATCACCTATCCTAGCACATACGGTGTCTTTGAGCCCAGCATCCGCAAGGTCTGCGAGATTGTTCACCACCACGGCGGACTGGTCTACATGGACGGCGCCAACATGAACGCCCAGATCGGCCTGACCTCTCCAGGAGCGCTCGGCGCCGACGTCTGCCATCTGAACTTGCACAAGACGTTCTGCATCCCTCACGGCGGCGGCGGCCCGGGTATCGGTCCCATCTGCGTCAAGGGCTTCCTTGAGCCGTACCTCCCGCACAAGGATAGCCAGACACCCGTCGCCAGCGCCTCGTTTGGCAGCGCCAGCATCGTTCCCATCAGCTGGGCATACATTGCCACTATGGGTGAGTCTTGGTTCTTTGATTCTGTTAATGAGGTATGCTGACAACATTCATAGGCGATGCGGGCCTCCGAAAGGCCACCAAGACGGCTCTCCTCAACGCCAACTACATCCTCGCCCGCCTCAAGGACCACTACCCCATCCTGTACACCAACGACAAGGGCCGATGCGCACACGAGTTCATCATCGACGCGCGGCCCTTCAAGGCGACAGCCGGCATCGAAGTCGTCGACATTGCCAAGCGTCTGCAGGACTACGGCTTCCACGCCCCAACCATGAGCTGGCCGGTGCCCAACACGCTGATGATTGAGCCCACGGAGAGCGAGAGCAAGGAGGAGCTCGACCGGTTCGTCGAGGCCATGATCAGCATCCGCCAGGAGATTCGCGAGGTCGAGGAGGGCAAGCAGCCACGGGAGGGCAACGTCCTCCGCAACTCGCCTCACACCCAGGCCGACCTGATTGTGGGCGACGGCGAGGGTGCCTGGGATCGTCCGTACTCGCGCAAACAGGCAGCGTACCCGCGCCCATACCTCCGCGAGAAGAAGTTCTGGCCCACGGTCACGCGTGTGGATGACAGTGAGTGATGATCCGCGTCGCTTGAATCGGTTCAGTAGCTAACAAATGTTTGCAGCCTACGGCGACACCAACCTGTTCTGCACATGCCCTCCCGTTGAGGACACTACCGGATTATAGATCTTTCTAGGGAGGGAGACTTTGTGACCAATGCTGGCAAAGAAGCCGTTCACCATTGTTGCCCTTTTACTGTTGTTTCGCACCCACCACAGGAAAGATGTTTGCAATACTATATTTAAAGATAGACCTATACCGCTTGGGGGAGGAAAGTTGAATGTTTCACTTTTCATCTTAGCATGCTTTACAACGGCATATTTGCCTTTCCCGCGGGGAGTTTTTATTTAACATGACTGGCGGGGAGGTTTCATCAGGCAGAGCAGACATGCTCGGTACGCAATTCAACATCAATGGCGTCTTACGGGAAATGAAACAAAGAAAGAAAGTCGCTGGACAGCAGAGAGGAGGCTCATCTCAACATTGGGGGATAGACTACAATCGGAACTGAAACGCTGCCAAAGATGCAGATAGTACTGCCTCATCTACTTTGTTCAGCTGCAGCTTAGGAGCGTGAGGGAATGACATTAATTGGGTTCGTGAAGCGACTCTATGTTCCAACTCTATATTTCATTCATCGTCGAAGATTGGCACATTTTACGCCTCAAATACCAGCGCCACGCCGTCGTCTCCCGCCGTCACCAGCCTCTCGCCCGTCTGACCCTGCACGAAACCCAACACGCCGCCGCCCTCGCCGTCACCGCGGTGACCCCTCCACTCGCGCAGCAGCCCCGCGTCACCGCCGGCTCCGGCCGCACTGCTGGAGCCGCTGGCGCGCAAATCCCAGCGGCGGACGACGCCGTCCATGCCGCAGCTAGTGAGCAGCCAGCTATCGCGCACAAAGTCGAGGCGCACGATCGAGTGTCCGTCGTGGGCGCCGGGGATGTGGCGGCGCACGGCAAAGCGGCGGCTGGCGTCGAAGACGGCAATGGAACCGTCGACGGAGCCGGCCGCCAGGAGCGTCGTGGGGGGCGTCGTGGGCGCGACCGACACGGCGAGCGTCTCGATGCTGTCGCCCTGTGTTTGCAGCGCGGCGAGGATCTGCCCGCCCGCGGATGGGTCGGCGGATGATGATGACTTGCCGCGAGCTTTGGATTTGCTGGATTGCGATTGCGCTGCGGATGTCAGGCGCGGGAGGGAGACGACCCTGACTGCGCCGCCGGCACCGCCCACGGCGACAAAGGCGCCCTTGGGGTCGACGGCGATGGAGTACAGCCCGCCCTCGACTCCAAACCGCTGGTCCTCGCCCGTCATGGACAGCGCCGTCATGCCGTTGTCGGCCGTCAGACCCTGCGCCGTGGCGAGGCCCCAGACGTCCCAGACATAGAGGCTGCTGTCTTCGGAGACGGTAACCAGCAGCTGGCCGTCGGCCGTCCACGCACCGGCGGTGCAGGGCCCAGTGTGCAGGAAGTACGACTGCACGATCTGGCAGGGATTGGAGGCGTCGGAGGCGTCGATGGTGTAGACCCAGACGGAGCCGTCGTTTGCGCCGAGCGCAACGGTGTTGGGGTTCGCCGGCGACGGGCACGGCGCAAGCCAGTTGATCTCGTCAACTTCCTGCGCCTCGCCGAGGAAGGCCACTTTGACGCCCTCGCCGGGTCGCGCGTCTGCCTTCCACGCGCGCAGCCTGCCGTCGAGGCCACCGCTGACTAGGGCCTCGCCGTGCGGAAGGGTCCAGGCGAGCGCGTTGATGGAGTCGCTGTGACCGTCGAGCTCGAAGATGCTCTCAAGGGCGACAGTTTTGGGTTCCTCGGCGGCGGCGCTGGGATCGCTGGCGTAGCTCGGGGGCAGGACGGGGCGGGACTGCGCCGCCGACGTGTCGAAGAGCCAGCCGGCGCCGGGAGCGTCGTCTTCTGGTCCCGCAGAGCCGCCGACGGCGACGAGGGAGGCGTGGACGGGGTGCTGGGCGATGGCGAAGAGCGAGTCCTTGGGTTGGTCAAAGTAGGCAATGGAGTCGTTGTGCAGGGCGAGCTCGAGCTCCTCGTCCTCGTTGTCCGAGTCCATGGCGACGTCGTCGCCGTCATTGGTCATGATCTCCTCGGCGGCGTCGTCGGCGGCGAGCATCTCGGTCTCGTCGAGGTCCTCGTCGGGGCGGTCGACGTTATCATTTGAGGACGACATGGCGGCGGCGGCGGCGTGCTTTGGAGAGAAAAGGGCAATATCGGTAACTTGCGCGTTTCGCCAAGTGCAAGCGCGGCGATGGGGAGAGGGGAACTTGCGCCTTGAGGTACAGCGACAAAGACGGGCGCAGCGGTGGTGATGTCGAGGACGGTCGAACTTTGAAGCCTTTCGCAATGGAACTTTTTTTTTCTACGTCAGACCGTGCTTGATAAGCGGGCAGGGCCTTTTCTCAGTGAAGATGTGCTACCCCTCCCCCTCAACCCCGCCACTGCCCCGGAGCCCAGCAGCGCTCTGTAAGCAGTCCTGGAGACGGTGCCACAAGACGCCAGAGCTCGCATGAGAATTGGTTTCGGTATCACCTTTGAATTCGATGTGCCAGGGAGGCGGAACTTACAGCGCGTGTCGGCTGGTAGCAATCTTACGATATAGAGTAGCTACCAAGGGGTGAAGTGTTGCACAACGTGACGAATGGTATCATGGCAAGCCTTCAACACCATCATCATCATGAGCATCCGATTTACTGGCTGAAGCAGCGCTGCCAACCTATCCCAGTGTTCAGGGCCCGTGGCAGCAAAAGAGGTCTTGTCGGCGAGTCTCGTTGTCGTCCTCACGCATCGACGACCTCTACCCAATTACTCTCCGCCTGCTTCCGCTTCCACCGCTCGCCGGCCGCCTCCCTCACGACGCTTTCCTCCTGCGCCACCTCGACGACCTCGTTGGCCATCTCCCGGACCTGATACTTAATCCCCAGAGGAAGCATCTTTTGCCATCCGCTGTGCACCTTGCACCGCTTGCGTTCGCACATGCCTCGAGCCGCATAGTCCTCGCCTAGCGGGTCTTCCAGCTTCGACGTCTTGAACGTGGCCTCGCCCTCGGGCGACTTGGCCCACGCGGCGAAGGCGTCGCGTGCCGAGATTGTGTCCAGCCTAGAGTCATACCCGCAGACGTCCTCGCCGAAACGGCCAGCGGTGATGGTGCTGCGTCTGCGCTCCTGGGCGAGCTCCACGAGCGTCAGCATCCTTTGACAGAGGAGCGTCTCTTCTGCAAGCTGCGAGCGGGCGTTGGCTGCGCTGTCGAGAAAGTCCTGTTCCTCTTCACTCAGTATGTGAGCAAGCGCGTTGTCTGTACGTCCGAGCCTGGTCAGCGTCTATTTCTCGTCGGCGCGATGTGTTGCCACATTAACTTACCAGCGCCCTCGCCACCGTTCTTCTCCGGCAGAGCTGAGGAAAACGGCGTCTTTGCCACCTTCCACATGCCATCCTCGCCTGTGCCTCCCAAATTGCTGTTGAGAAGCGCCATAAGCTCATCCTGTGACAGCTGGTCGCTCAGCCCTGCTCTAGCATGGCCCTTTGGCAGCCGTCCCACGATGCGTTCCCACCACGTTTGCGCGTGCTCGTTGGAGCAAAAGACGCTCGGTTGGCTCTGCTTGAGGCGCGCCGACTTCCGACAGGCCCCCAGCGCGCAGGTCTTCTTGTAGATGGTCGTTAGGTTGCCCCTTGTGCATTTAGGGCAGACGAACTTTTCGATGAGGTTCTCCCCGATTTCCTTGTTCATCTTGATGCATTCGCCGTGGAACCAGTCCTCGCAGTTCTCGCAGCAGATCATCCATCGGTGGTCGTCCGGCCCGCGGCAGAGGCAGTAGGGCCCGTGGTCCGATTCATCATCGTCGGACGCCCCCTCGCCTCCCGGGCCATTTCGCTCCGACTTGGCCTTTTTAGTCCTTTTGCCGGGTTCGCTGTTCCGGGGTCGCTTAGGCGGCTTCTTGATTGTGGATGCTGTGCCTTTCTTCTTTGGGTGCGATGCAGAGGAGGGCATCGAGGCTGCATCGGGAGCTTCTGTGGACGGGAGAGGGGTGGGTGATGATTTGAAAGGTGGAGGTTCGAGATCTCCAGCAGCCAGATGCGGTGAGTCGATTGCATTCTCCTGTTTTATCGTGTCCTCTATGAGTTCGAACCGAGGCTGGTCGTCATAGGAGGCGGCCGCCTGCTTCGGAGGTTCATCCATGGCGGCAAACTTGCTTCTCACGCGGCGAGCTCTTGGCTCAGCTTTAGGGTATTCCTTCGGTATCTCCACTTACCATACAGTCCACACCGGTCACGTTATTGGTACATTGTCGACATTATGTCAGATTCGAGTTCAATGGAGTTGATGAGATCTCATGACGGACGTTGTCGCGCCCTTGCGCTGAGCGCTGGGCATGGAGGATGACTCAGCAGAGCAGCGCGCTACGAGCTCTCGGTAAATTCTCGGTGGCGACGGCGCCAAGGTAAGCCACTGAGCTTTTGATGTCAGCCGATTGCAGCTTCATCGATAGTTCATCAGCACCACTTTACAGCTACAAGTACACGATCGCCATGTCGCATTCTGTCGCATCATCAAAGGCGCTGCTTGGCGCATTTGGCAGGCTGTCTGCTCGCCAATGCCAGCGCTGTTTCTCGACCGGCGCGCTGCAGCCGAAGCAGCTGCGTCCGACGCTTCCTCGCGCCCCAGTACAGTCAAGACAGCCCATGACGCAGAGACGAACCAAGTACAAGACGGTCGAGGAGGCCAAGAGCCGTTATAGCACAGGGGTATGAGCCTTTCAAACTATGAAGCTCCATGTTCGCGCTTCGCGATTGAACAAAGGAACTGACAAACTATCGCAGCCCTTTTCCTGGAAGGCAGGGCTGTTGTTCGTCGGAACTTGCGCCGCCTTGGTGTGGTATTTTGAGTTTGAGAAGGGGCGTATGCAGAGGAAGAGGATAGCGGATGCCGCCAAGGGTGTCGGCCGCCCCAAGGTTGGCGGCGACTTTACGCTCGTAGACCAGGATGGCAAGCCGTTTACGAGCCAGATGATGAAGGGCAAGCACTCTTTGGTACGTTGCGAAAGCCTCGAACAAGCTCCCCGCAGACGATCCGTGGCTAATCTACAATTGCCACAGGTCTACTTTGGTTTCACGCGCTGTCCCGACATCTGCCCCGAGGAGCTCGACAAGATGGCTCGGATGCTCGACGTCGTCAACGAAAAGGCCTCTGGCACCCTTCTTCCCATCTTCGTGACCTGCGACCCCGAGCGCGATGACCCCCCGGCGCTCAAGAGCTACCTCGCCGAGTTTCACCCAGACTTCATCGGCCTGACGGGCACTTACGAGCAGATCAAGGACTTGTGCAAGAAGTATCGCGTATACTTTAGCACCCCGCAGAACGTCAAGCCCGGGCAGGACTATCTGGTGGACCACAGCATCTACTTTTATCTCATGGATCCCGAGGGTGATTTTGTGGAGGCGCTGGGACGGCAGCACTCGCCGGATCAAGGGGCGCAGATGATTCTGGACCACATGAAGGACTGGAAGAGCAGGTAAACTGGACGGTAGACGGATTGTACGATGAGGTGACGCGACTTAAGTGCGTGTAAACTATTGTATCACCAATGACTGTTCATAGAATCTGGCCGCTGTGGTGCCAACAACTCAATTCCAAATACAACAGTATCAAAAAGAGTAGCGACTCCTGTAGTTCTGCAGTGCCATGTGTTAAAGTCGAATCGATGAATCAGTTGATGTCATCTGGGAGCACGGCACGGGTGGTGACACACAAGGGGGGCCCATGCGGAAAATAGTGGGCTTGATCAGCATCCTCCGACTCGGGATCCACGATGCAACCATCTCAGCAGGGCATTGACCAAACTCCTCACAACTACAGACCCTACCAACTCAATTTGTCCAATGCGGCTTCTGATTTGTTGCATCATTTCAAAAAGACTGTGAGAGCGAGGAAGCAATGGCGCGCGCAGGCATGTGCGTCAGGTGCCTTGCTGGGCTGGCTTCTGGTGCCCGCCCGGTATCGCAAAAGGCTCACCGGCAAGGGCTGGCCCTGAGCATTGCGCGACTGCACTCTCGCGTATCATATTGTGAGAGGCGGACTTTGGGCAGCTCGACGGTGCGAAATGAGCAGCACGTCAGCGGCCCAGGGACTGAGCTTCCAATCTCGCCGGTTCTCAAGACGAAATGCGGCTCGGCGCACGACGCCTCGCACAGGGCCTTTTCAGACATTGCCTTTGCCTTTGAGTGCGTCTTTCTGACCTCGTACTTGGCGAATCAAAGCCGCGTCTCTCTTGAGCTGCGGCAGCTGCTGACAAGCCGACAGTATCGATGGTGTCCTGTACCAAGGCCACCAGGGCATCCCCGGCGCCAGGGAGATGCTCCGAAGCATTCGTTCCTACGGCCTCCGCTACGTCTTCCTGACCAACGGCGGAGGCGACCATGAAGACGCCAAGGTCGCGTCGCTGACGAAGCGACTGCAGATGTCCCCGGATGAGGATGTGATCCGGAACAGAGTCATCGTGTCGCACACGCCCATGCGCGGGTGGGAAGACGCGGTCAAGAACCAGACGGTACTAATCACCGGGTCGCATCCGGAGACGGCCCGCGAGATTGCAAACGAGTAAGTTGTGCTTTGGTCAAGGCATCATCTCTTTTGAAGACTGACGTCGCTCGGCTAGCTATGGCTTTACGCGCGCCGTGACGCCTGCAGATCTTATTCACGCCAACGACACGCTCTACCCGTTTGACAACCTCAAGGACAGCGTGCATGCTCAGTTCCGGGACTTGCCAGACGGCAAGTCGGCGTCCAGGGTCACAGATGCGCACAGCCGGGACATGGCGGCGGATGCACTCAAGATTGACCAGATCCTCGTGTGGAACGATCCGCGGGACTGGTCGCTCGACATCCAGATCATCCACGACCTCTTGGTCTCCCATCAAGGCTATCTGGGCACCGTGTCGGAGAAGAATGGAAACGCGTCGCTGCCGAACAGCGGCTGGCAGCAGGACGGGCAGCCGGGACTCTGGATCTCGAACCTGGACCTGTACTGGAAGACAGAGTACCCCGTCAACCGCTTCGGCACGGGCGCCTTCGTCGAGGCGCTCCGGGGCGTGTGGTCGGCCGTCACCGACGGCGCGGAGCTGCAGTTCAACGCGCTGGGCAAGCCATCCAAGCTCACGTACGACTACGCACACGACCGCCTCCTGCACTACTACGCGGACACGGTCACCGCCGAGCGAGGGCCCGGGGCAACGCAGCGGACGAAGCAGCCGCTGCGACGCGTGTACATGATCGGCGACAACCCCGAGAGCGACATTCGCGGCGCCAACGAGTTTGAGCCGGCGGACGGCACGGAGTGGGTGTCGATTCTGGTGCGGACTGGGGTGTGGCGGCCGACGGCGGCGGAGAAGGAGCCGCGACACCGGCCGGCAGCTGTGGTGGACGACGCGGTCGACGCAATCGTGTGGGCGCTGAGGAACGAGGGCGTCGAGGTGACGCGGGAGACGCTGACGGGAGCTGCGTCGTGAGTTGCCAGCGGCGGCTTTGGCGTCTGCCGAGCAAGCGAGTGTGTGCAGACTGGTAGAGTTGTACGTCCGTACAGACTAGATTAGACCATCTCGACAATATAATCTTGACAATTACACGGCCTCTTCAGTCGTCGGTCAAGCTTGAGGGTGTCTCTATTCCCAGATGCAATCACCGAAGCCGCGTAGACGGACCCGAAGACGCGCTGGTGTTGCCGCTGTGAAAGGGCCTAGACGCATCATCAGCTGAATGGAACGGAGAGCCGCCTCGTCGTCGCATCCGGGGCGCGCTTCCGCCGACGATGCAACTCGCTGCCATGCGATGCGCGCTGCGATGCGATGCAGCCATTGGCGATCACATGCAAGCTTGAGCAAGACGTGCGCCAAGGCTCCCCGATGCGGAAACTGGGGGGGGAATTGGCTGCGGAGGTGGCGGCTGCTTTCAGGGTCTCGTCAATTGGCAGCAAGGCCAAGGGCAGCTGGGTGTGCCTTTACTCACGTCATCCGGGGGACAATGGAGGGCATTTCAGACACTATTCCTGGCGCTCCATTGCCTCTTCCAGAGCGCCGCTGATTCAGGTGGGAGCCCAATCAAATGCGAGGAAGTCGTCGTTCGCAGCGACCTCCATGCAACGAGTATTGCATCAAAGTGCCTGGGCCTAGGCTGGTCCATGGCTGGTTGGTCCTTGGCTGGCAGGCACCAGGTAGGCGGGAAGACTAGCAGCAATGAGGGGCCGGAAGCGTCCCAATGGGGCCCTGCAGCCAGCTTCGTTAGCCTTGGCCCGGCTTCCTTGGTCTTTCCCGCAATCGTCGGTGATGCCAAAAGAGGTCACATGCCCTCCGCTTTTCGCCTCTTGCGCGTCAACTCGCCGCCGTCCCATCTCGGATCTCGACGCATCTGCGAAGCGCTTTTCCCGACTCTTCCCTCTTCTCTACAACAACCGAGAGGATCGAGGCTCGTTACGTGCAGTGGACTCGTACGAGGTCAGCAAGGTTCGTATTCCTGCACGGGGAGCAGCTCTCCTGACCCGCCGGGGCCCTGCCCACAAAAGAAGCCCACTTGGCTGATAACCACCAGCAGCCGCCGTCTTCTTCTCAGCCGACGCTGTCCGCCTTTGTGCGACTCCTGCAACGACCTGCGCGACTACCTGTGCCGACGCTCCGAACCGTGTCATCTGCTCATCCCGCGTCTTTGAGTGGCTGCTGCTGCTACTGCTCTCTTCAGCTCTGGCACGACTCCGTCGGCTTCACGCTTGGACATCCGAGGCTCTGCAACCCCGTCAGCGGCTAGCCTTTGCTCGACCCCGCCGTTGTCGTCGCACAAATCTACCGTCCCCCATCATTGAGACGGCCACGATACCACCAGTATGCCCGAAACAATGTCCGCGACGCTGGGCCCCTCGCCGCTGCGCTCCGCCATGAAGACGGACGAGGATGGTGAACGGACACCGCCTGCCAGCGGCTCTCTCAAAGGTGCGTACGGCTGCGTGAGTGCCGATGCCTGAAGCGGAGTGAAGCGAGTGAAATGGATTGTTTGTGACTGCTCGGTGTCTGTCCCATCATGGCCGACGTAGGCTCACATCACCACAGCTGTCCAGATTGCCGAGCCCGTTCCCGAGCCCCAGCTTGACGAAGAGCCCCAGCCCGGCAAACGCTTTCGCGCCGGCTCTCTGCGTCGACTGGGCGGCAAGCCGCCTTCGTCACAAGCCCCGTGCTCCTCGTCCAGATCTTCCGCCAGCGAAGTCTCCCCAGCTATACTTCCCAATGACGAGCCTGCCCAGCCAGGACAAGGGGGAAGCCACCATCACCGTCACCAGTACTACAGTGAGAAGCTGCTATCCCGGGTGGGAGAATGGCTGGACCGCGAGCGCAACAAGGTAGCCAGCCGCAAGATCAAGTCTCCCCGGCGCAAGTCCAAATCCCCACCGATCGACGAGAGCCGGTCCGCCGATGCCCAGATCGGCCGACAGAGGGCCAACTCCATCGACTCGCAGTCGAGCCAAGTCTCTCTCGACAAGCTTCAGAGCATTTTGGAGGAGTCCATGGCGCATCTGGGCCTCAATGGAGTGCCTGAGCACGCTCCCAAGGTATCCCGCCCGAGGCGTCGGGGGACTTCGCGAGCCGCCCTGCAGCGCGCGGTGTCTTCTGACACTGACTATGTTGACGGAGACGCCATCGTGCCCGATTGCGATGCATGGCTGGACAACTCCAAGACGCTCAGCTACACTGGCGGTGGTATGAGCACCGACGACCTGGCGGACACGTCCAGCAAGGCCGATAGGGAGCGAGACTCTTGGCTGATCTTCAAAAACGAAATCATCCGCATTGCCCATACGCTGAGACTGAAGGGATGGCGGCGCGTGCCGTTGGAGAGTGGCGACCTTATCCAGGTCGAGCGTCTGAGCGGTGCCCTGACCAATGCTGTCTACGTCGTCACGCCCCCCGATAACCTACCCGACTCCGAGGGCAAGAAGGCGCCACCCAAAGTCCTGCTCCGCATATACGGTCCGCAGGTAGAACACCTCATCGACCGTGGAAACGAGCTCAAGGTCCTCCAGCGCCTGGCGCGTAAGAAGATTGGCCCTCGTCTGCTAGGCACCTTCAAGAACGGCCGCTTCGAGCAGTTCTTCAACGCCATTACGCTCCAGCCCCAAAACCTGCGCGAGCCCGACACCTCGCGCCAGATTGCGAAGCGGATGAGGGAACTGCACGACGGCATCGACGTGCTCTCGCACGAGCGAGACAACGGCCCGGGCGTGTGGAGGAATTGGGACCAGTGGCTGGACAGTGTGGCCAAGATCATCACCCACGTCGACACCCAGGTGGAGAGCCCGACCAACCAAGGACGTCGCGACTCGGTCATCCATGCGTGGAAGGCCAATGGCTACGTGTGCGGAGTGCCGTGGGCGCAGTTCAGAGACACCGTGGCAAAGTACAGAGCGTACGTAGACAACATCTACAAGGACCCCAAGGCCATCAACAACCGCCTCGTTTTTGCACACAACGATGTAAGTTCAAACATGTGTCCACTCCTTCTGCGTTTACTGATCCCCCCACGCATAGACCCAGTACGGCAACATCCTCCGCATCCGTCCCGACGACGAAAAGTCGCCTTTTCTCCAGGCCGCGAACAAACACAAGCAGCTCATTGTCATCGACTTCGAGTACGCCGCCGCCAACACTCCCGGCCAGGAGTTCGCCAACCACTTCACCGAGTGGACGTATAACTACCACGACCCCAACACGTCTTACGCTTGCAACACGGGCCGCTACCCGCTGCCCGACGAGCAGCATCGCTTCATCAAGGCCTATGTGGATCACCGCCCGCAGTTCCCCGCGGCCAGCTCGACGCCGCGCATGCGGCCCGCCGACAGCGGCGCGTCCTCCGGTGCCGTCAATACGCCCAGCGCGCCCGCCCTCGTCAACACGCCTTCGTCGAGCTCCATCATTGACTTCATGCTCGATGCCCGCGCGCCCCCTGGCGGCTGGGGTGCCGCCGAGCGCGAGCGCGAGGAGCAAAGCGACAGGCAGGTCCGCGAGCTCCTCGACGAGACGCGTCTCTGGAGGCCCGCCAACAGTGCGCAGTGGGTCGCCTGGGGCATTGTGCAGGCCAAGGTGCCCGGCCTCGACGCCAACAACGAGGCGCTGGCTGGTGACGCGGAGCTCGGCGCCGAGGACGAGGCCGGCGCTGAGGAGTTTGACTACCTGAGCTACGCGCAGGATCGAGCCCTCTTCTTCTGGGGCGACGTGGTGCAGATGGGGCTCGTCAAGGTCGAGGAGCTGCCCGAGAGCTTGCGCGCGCGCATTAAGATTGTTGAGTACTAGGTTACTGGCGGGGACAGAACGCAGCAAGCTGTTTGTACGCGAACCGAAAATACTGTCACGAAGAAGCAAAGATGAATATATAAAGCGGATATTTCTTCATGCTAGCCAGATACTGCCCGTACAGTGATCTCCCCACATGCCGTCGTCTCTCATGCAAAGCTCATGCATCCCCGCCACGTGTGACAGAGGACGGGGCAGCTATATGTGTATATACTCGTATGCAGCCAGTGTAGTATCTATGCAGCATCATGCAGCCCTCATGCCCATACGTAAACGCCCGTCATGACAACTCGGCTCAAGCGTCGAGCTTGAGCCGCTCCAGCATGGCATCGATCTTGCCCAGCAGAATCTGATAATTGATGGCGTCGGACGCGAACTCGTCGTCGGCCATCTCGCCACCTAGCGTGAGGACCGCGTCGTCGACCTGCTGACCCTCTGCGGGTGACGCTTTGCGTTGGTCCACTTCTTGCCCGGCGGTCGCATCCGTCTCCGCGGCGGCATCGTTGCCCCCTTTGGACAGCTTCTCCTCGCTGCGCTCAGCCAGCACAGCGGCCATCTCGGGGTCGATCTCGCCGGCGTCCTCGCCCGTGAGCAGCTCGTCGAGGCCCGTCTCCTCGAAGCGCAGGCGGAAGCGCTCCGAGAGGTAGTAGCGGATATCGTCCAACAGCTCTATCGTATCCGTCTCCTCACGGCGCTGGATGCGCTCGGCACTCTCGCGGATGAGTTCCTGGAAGTCCGGGTCGTCGATGTAGTCCTCGAGGCGTGTGGCGAGGTAACGCGCCGCAAATTCCTCGAGGCGCTGCACGCGGAGATCCCAGGCGGCGTGGATGACGTCGTAGATGTTGATGGGCTCCATCTCCACGGCTTGTGCGTTTTCGTCGTCTACCACGGGGTTCTCGTCAGCACCGCTGCCATTGACGTGGGTGCGATCGATGAGCACGTTAGTGGTCGCGCTGCCGAGGGTGCTGATGGCGACGGCGGCCTTGCTCTTGAGACCGTCGAGGAGGAGCATGTCGGCGGCGTAGAGCAGATCCAGGGCGTGCTCGAGCGGGCAATTTGTGCTCTCGGTGTAGAGAAAGGTGAGGACCAGCTCGAGGACGGCGGGTGAACAGTCGACTGTGACGACGTGCAGATGCGTCGATCTTTTCGCTTCGACGAAGTCACCGGAGAACATCCTTTCAAAGTACTGGCTGCGAATGAGCATGGCCTTGTGAGCCGGATAAAGCGACGACTTCCTGGGTTTTCGGTCGCCTCGCGTCGCAGACCCATTGGGTATGCCCTGACCGTTGAGTGTCGGCGTCTCGTCCACCCCGCTGGTTTCCCCAGCGTCGTCGTACTGCTCATCCGCCCGCAGCAAGACGTCGGCATACGCTGCGTTGTCGTGCGCCCAGTTTATATCGCCGACGCGTTCAGTGTCCACGACCATCTTCATCCCCAGCACGTTGGTACGAAAGAAGTCGCCAATCTGCTTCATGGCGCGCTCTTCCTCGTCCTGGTACCGCTGCCGCGCGAGCCTACGGTCACCGCCCGCCATGATGGCGCCCCACAGCTGCTCGACCTCCAGTTGCTTGCTGATCTTATCCAGGCCCTTGGCAACTTCTTCCTCAGAGACGGGGCTGCCCGGCGGGACGAGGTCGCGAGGCAGGTCGCCGAGGTATACATAGCGTAGCACAATCTGCAGTGCCTCGGCGGGAATGGTCGATGCGAGGTTCCACGTCGCCGTCTCCGGCTGCGCCTCTAGCTTCCGGCGAAAGTATGGCGTCCGGGAGGCGAGGAGGAACTTGTGGAGGCCAAAAGACTGGGAGCCGGCGACCAGGGAGATGTCCGACGTAGATGGCGTGGTACGGCTCAGCAAACCTGAGATGTGTGTCGACCAGTACACGTACGGGTCTGATGTCTTGGAAAAGTCGTACTGCAGCAGCAGGTTGCGTATCCGGTCATTGAGGGCGTTGTAGATGCATCGCTCTCCTTGAAACGTGTTTCTCTCTGCTAGGGCACCTGATGGCAGCGTCAATCCTTGGTCTAGCGCGCTACCCGAGGCTGCTGTCAAGCTACTCTGGAGATACAAAAGACCTACCTGCTTCTAGTAGGAGCTGTACGAGCTCGTAGTGTCCGCAAAGGCTGGCCTGTTTGTATGTGGTCAACACACCGAGAATATCTGGGGGAGCAGCGCGTGCTCTAGGGTAGCCCGGCATTTCCTACAATGATGAGGGGCGTATAGTCGAAGTCATCCTTGCCGTTGATGTTGACGCCCAGGCCAATGAGCTCCTGGCACTTGCGCAGGTCCCCGTGACGGCAGGCAAGCAGAAAGTCTTTGAACTCGGGGCTCTCGTCGAGCGGATTCTCGTCACGCAGCACGCCGTTCCTAATCAAGAGGCTCTCTTCACCAAGCTTGCCCTCAAGTTCGTACTTGCGCAGCACCATGTTGCGGCCGCTGACAACGAAATCCAAAATGGAATTCAACTAAACAAAGACTGCGATGCAAGAAAAAAGGTCTATGGGGAACGCAAGGGCTGTGCCTTGTCGGTCCAAGATATGGCAACTACAGTAATGGTCCTCCAGCGCTTAACAGTGCATCCACAAAGTGGTGACAAAGCAGCTGCAGGTCTCGGGCGCACGGACCCCTGCCGTCCCCAAGGAGCCGCCACCGCCTGCATGCCCGATGACGGCACGGCACCCCGCGTATCGATAGCGGACCAACTCCGGCAAAAAGCAGCGATGCCGGTTGCCATGGCAGCGCCCCAAACTGTTTACTCTGGGCACCTGGACGCCTTTCCGTCACAGAACGGGTGGTTACGGGCCCCCCCGAGACCATGCTGCAGCGCCATTAGCAACCTGCACGGCGTCAAGGACGCAAGTTTTGGCACTTGACGCTCGTAAGGTATGCAACCTAACACTTCCCACCCTATGGCGCGACACCCAACATCGCATCCCTCTTCACAACTCACCACCACAAGCAGCCTCCTCCGTTACTAACCACAGCAGGTATCCTGACGGCGACCCCCTTTCATCAGTTCCCTTGTATGCTTTTGCTCTTCCCCGCTGCTGCGCAGTTGAGAGAAGGCTTGCCCTATGAGCTTGGGAGGCGACTGTCTGGAGTAACACCGGCATCGCCGTGAATCGATTCATCATGTCGTCCGAAGACAAATACGAGACGCTCGAGAAGATAGGTGAGCCAAGGGTGACCGTTCTTGAGACAAAGGGCACAGTCACTGACGGACTATTCCCTGCACCCTAGGCCATGGCTCCTTTGGCGTCATCCGCAAGGTGCGTCGCAAGACCGACGGCTTCATCATGTGTCGCAAGGAGATTTCGTACCTGCGCATGTCCCAGAAGGAGCGAGAGCAGCTCCACGCCGAGTTTCAAATCCTGTCGACCCTCCGGCACGCCAACATTGTCGCCTACTATCATCGCGAGCATCTCAAAATCAGCCAGGACCTGCATCTTTACATGGAGTACTGCGGCAACGGCGACCTGGGGCGCGTCATCAAGGACCTGCAGGTCAAGGGCCAGCGTGCGCAGGAGAGCTTTGTCTGGAGCATCTTCAGCCAGCTCGTCATGGCCCTGTACCGCTGCCACTACGGCGTTGACCCTCCAGAAGTGGGAACCAACGTGCTGGGCCTGACGCAGGGGAGCGCCAGCGCCAACCCCAAGGTGCCTGCTGGCACCATGACCATTCTGCACCGAGACCTGAAGCCCGAGAACGGTATGACCATGTCCGCAACGATATCGTTGGTGGAATCTTAGCTAACGAGTTGGGATGCAGTCTTCCTCGGCGAGGACAACTCGGTGAAGCTTGGCGACTTTGGCCTCTCGAAGATGATCAAGTCGCACGACTTCGCCTCGACCTACGTCGGCACGCCCTTTTACATGTCGCCCGAGATCTGCGCGGCGGAAAAGTACACACTCAAGTCCGACATCTGGTCCCTTGGATGCATCATCTACGAGCTCTGCTCGCGAGAGCCGCCGTTCAATGCCAAGACGCATTTCCAGCTCGTGCAGAAGATCAAGGAGGGCAGGACAGCACCACTGTCGGACATCTATTCCCCAGAGCTCAGCCAGGTGATCAAGGATTGTCTCAAAGTGAACCCCGACAGGCGACCCGACACTGCGCAGCTGCTCAACCTGCCCGTCGTGAAGCTTATGCGCAAGGAGAAGGAGGTCGTTGACCTGAACAAGTCGCTAAAGGCCAGAGAGGAGAGCCTCAAGAGGAAGGAGAAGGACTTGCACGACCGACTGGCCAGCCTGGACAGGGAACAGGACAGCGCTCGCGACGATATGGAGGCTTCTCTCCGCAGAGAGTGGGAGGTCAAGGCGCGGCTCGAGATCGATCGCCAGGCCAACGCCGAGATCGACCATCTTCAGAAGCGCTTCGAGGAGGAAGTCAAGCTGCGCGTCGAGGTCGAACTGCAGAAGAAGAAGAGCGTCGCCTTCGTCGCCGAAGAGCCACCCGTCGATGAGTATGCTTCTTCGGTTGCCAAATCAGACTACCCACACTCCTCCATCGGAGCTAGCGGTGACGAGTTCCCGTCGACGACGGATATAACCGAGTACTCGCTCGACAGCCCAGAGTCGACCAAGGAGGCCAAGCGCAGCACGCGAACGCCATTTTGCCGTGCACAGACCATGTTCGCGGGCCACGTCGGTACGCCCATGGACGTTGATATGGCGTCTCCCAACCCAATCGCCATCGCGACGCTGTCTCTCTCGCCTCGCCGGGGCGGTACGACCAAGGCGCCGACGTCGCATTCGAGCAACATCTTTGCCTCCAACAACGCTATCAACGGCCATCCCAAATGGGACCTGCACCGTGAACCGGCTTTCCTGGAGTCGGACGACGAGGACATTGGTGTCCCGTCGCCGACGCGACACATCAAGTCATCCAAGAACCCGTTCACGTGCAAAAATCGTCCGGTGCTCACTACGCAAAAGACGTGCCCGGTGAATGGCCTCAGAAAGAAGACCTCGCACACGGGCCTGGTGTCAAAGGCCGCGTCCAGCGCCGTCGTTGGCGCTACGCACCCGGATCTGCGTGCGCGTTCGCCAACCCGCGGGCAGCTGAGTAAGATCCCCTCCGTGGCCAGCCTACAGCTCGAGGCCAGTTCCGCTGGTGGTAGCGGTCTCGGCCGCAAAACATTGGTGAGGCAGGATGCGGGCAGTGGTAGCGAGCCGGCGCCCAACAAGGTCGTGGCCAAGAGCAACAACATCAAGGGCCGGACCCTCGTGGAGCTGCAGCAGGCGCGCGCCGGGGGCCGACCTCTGAGCGGCGCCTCGGGCGAGAACACGAGCCCGAAGCGGGGCGGGGCGTTCCGGGATCGCATCGCCGGCGAGCGGAGGGCCAGTGGCGGCAGCAGCAGCGAGCCCGTGGCCGTCTGGGACCCAGAACGGGACGAGATGCCGAGCCCGTTTATCGTTCGGCAGCGACGAATCGCAAAGGTCTAAACGTCGTATTTGCGCCGAGACAGAACGACTTGGACCGCTGAGACACAGTTGGGACTTGAGACGCGGCGACGACCCGAGCACGAACACTTTATTACTCATATCCACGCCTCACCAGCCTTCATGGTATTTTCATCG
>JALHBZ010000022.1:0-96370 GCA_024340015.1 Tolypocladium ovalisporum | reverse complement strand
GGGGGGGGCGGGTTTACAACAGCAGGCGAGGGACAGAGAACCGCAAATCGCGGGATTGGCATGCTACGGCGTTTCGGGGGTTTGATTTTGGCCGATGGGGCCTTTTGACACTGGACAAGCCCACCTTGTCATTTTCCATGTTTCCTTTGTTTCGCTCCGATGTCGAGCAGCGGCGTCTGAAGACTACTGCTTGTTGGAGCCGTGTAGACGCCGGACGGGAGACAAGAGAGGGGGAAAGAGAGACACTTGAGCACTTTGCCTTGCGTGTGCCATCAGCGTGACGATATTGGCGTGACTAGTATGTGACCATGATGAATCACGCATGTCTGGCGTAGGAGCATGGCTCGTTTGGAATTGGTTACTTGCCGTAAGCCACGGCTTTGCCGCACTGGTTGTCCTCACGCCGCACGGCCGAGGAATCGCGAGGCATTTGCCGCTCCCCTCGCGTCATCCAACATGCCCTCAACGCCTCCGCGGATGGGATGAACGAACCGAGGGGGGCGGAACGGGGTTTGAATGGGATGGAGGGACCGGAAGGGACCCGCTGGCCAACCACGATGCCGACTTGCACCGGAGATGCTCACGCGCCGCGGACAAAGAACCTCATATTTATGCGCACCCGGACAAGGCATGGTCTTACAGCGGACGCCTCCTCTTTCGTCTGGAGCAACTGCCCGAAAGAGCCGTCTGTACAGTCTACTCCGTGCCTCCATCTCCCCCGCGCGCACCTCTGCCCGAATCCCTCCCCGCCGTCCGAGCCCTCGTGCTCGCCCGTTCATGCGCCTATCTGACGCAATACTGCGCCCGCCGCCCCAGATCGTCAGCTGGCGCAACTTTCTCCCACTAGACAAGCCATGGCTGTTCCCCCCCGGTCTCTCTCCAGAAAAGAACGCATGGAGGCAAGCCCCTCTGGGTATAGAAAACATAATAGTCATGACGCAAAACACCAGCATAGCCTGCTCGCTGCCCCAACACCACGCAGCATTGTACGCCCGGCGAGACCTTTGAGCACTGGCAAGTTGTGGCGCCCAAGAGGTGCTCTCTTTCGAGGCCCAGACCTGTGTCATCCGAGAAAAAGTGGTAAAAGTCGAAGCTGGTTGAAGGGCCTGAACAGTAAACAAAAGAATGTGAGCAGACAAGATGGGGAAAAAAGCAAAGAAACAAACGCCTGATGAAGAAATCCAACGAGCCGTGAGGCCTGTCCCTTCTTTGCCTAGCCGCGAGGCCACGATCCATCTTTTTGAGATGCCTAGCTGACGAACCCTTCCTGGTACAATTCGATACCCAGCCTCGTGCGCAGAGTAGGATCAAACCTGGGTGAGCATGTTGTAGCAGTCCTGTGAATGCCTGCAGCAACAGCAAGATATAATAGTCGCCAATATTTTGTAGAGCCCCCGTTGGTCTTGTGACCGTCTGTCTACCGTACTTGTTTCGTAGGGGTGATGCCGTTTCTTCTCCCGGTGCTTTTGAGAAGTCGAGATAATAGACGATGCTCCGAAGTGACCCATAGGTGAGCCCGGCTCTTGCTCAACGCTTGTGTTTGTGAGAGGAGCCGCCGTGCCGGTGCGAGTGGGAATTGCCGTGGCGATGCGACGACGAGTGTTTGTGGTGTCGACTTGACGAGCCGCTTGCTTCCAGCTCCCTCTCCATGTCTTCGACCCGTTGCCGATAGCCCTTGACAATGTCCTTGATGTGTGCAATCCTGTCAAAGTCCACCTCGAGCTCGTCGAGCTGTCGCAGAATCTCGGTGTAGCGGGCAATCTCGGCGTCGGCACCGTCGATGATGTTGCCGGCGCGGTCGTACTGCACCTGGGTGAACATTTGCGCCTGCTCGCTGAGGTATCTGATGTTGTGCTCGATGCCGGCCATGAGCCGATCAAAGTATCTGCCCAACGCGCTGAGGGACGAGCTATCGAGGAGCAGCAGTCCCTGGCTGCTGGCTCTGCTCGCCGCGCGGGAGCTCGTCGAGCCTCCAGCGCTCCCGCCCAACGCAGCCTGACCTTGGCGCAAGAGCTGGATCTCCTCGGCAGTGAGGCCCAGCTGCGTGTCCGGCACGGCGTTGGTGGCCATGGCGATGCTGCGCACAAGGCGCTGCGGCGCCGCGGGGCAACGGAGCCGTCAAGTCACCGGGCGCGAAGTGGCCTCGAGGATTCCAGGCAGTCGGGCAGAGAGAGGCGGTGCTATTGGGCACCGACGGCGGGTGACGTGCGTCGGGGCGTCGGGGCGGATGGAGCTTGCAGTGGCCGAGAGCATGAGGGTGCGAGCGATGATTGCCTCTGGTCCGGCGACAGTGGTGCGCAGAGCGTCATGGTATCTGGACGGCGGCAGGGACGGCGACGACGATGGGCATGGCAAGCCGGCGCAGGAGGCGAGGCGAGGCGCGGCGCAGAGGGATGAGAGTTCTGGCGAGTCGAATGCGAGTCGGGAAAAGCAACGGGCTGAAGGTGGCCAGCGGGCGTCGAAGCTAAGCGCGGCCGCAACGGGCCCGGGTTGGCCGCCCCAAGTTCGCCAATCTGGGTAGAGAAGCTCTGTCTGTCGGAGCGGTGCTGTGATTGGAGAATGTGAGGGTGGCCGCGGCTGCCGGGCGGTTCGTCGTCTCAGGATGGCCTCTGAAGTCGGGGATGGTTCGGCTCGCGGCGACGACTTTTCCTGTTGGACGACCGAACGACGACGACGACGGCGGCGAGGATGGTTTGGTGAAGCGGCCGCGCGGTGGTGGTGACAGAGAACTGCCTGCTCGACCGTGGACGCACGGATGTGGTGTGGAGAAGCTGGTGGTGCTGGTGCAGCAGTTCGCGCGCCGAGGGCGACTTGCAGCACCTACCGGGTCCCCTGTTCCTGCTTCTCGCCGGCGGCTGCAGCTGGCTAGCCCTACTGGTGCGGGAGGAAGCGTGGTCACCTGCTGCGAAATATCGACGGCGAAAGCCAGGATCCAAAGCGGGAGGTGGTGATGGAAGAGGACCTGAGAAGAGGAGCGCACGAGGCTGGTGGACGCACATCACAATGATCTCAGCTGGAGGTGTTGGCGTACCCAGCCCGCTGGAACGTGAGCGAACGAGCGAACCCTCGGCGGACGTGCAACGAGGAGCAGCAGCAGCAGCAGCAGCAGCAGCAAACAGTCATGGCGAGCGCAGCAACGGCGCGCATCATTGACTGACTGTCTCCTGATGCGCCGGGACGGGACCCCCGGGTGACTTTTGCTGCTTCCCGTCCACTTGTGCGACGCTCGTCGACCGACATCCATGCCACTGAGACACCGCCCAACATCTTGCTATCAGGGCGATCGAGTGGTTCGCGTGCGGCGGCCTGGGCGACCCTCCACGGCCAGGGCCGGCCCGACGCGATAGGCAGTCTGCTGTGGAAATGTTGCCATGGAGGCGCGAGGTGGGTGTTGCCTCTGCCTCTGCCTCGTTCTGAGGGTGTTGGACTGTTGCGGCATGGCCCCAAAGTGGTCGTCGACGGAACCCGTTCTCGACACCACTGCAACCGCGTCCACCACCACCACCATCATCAGCGACACCATCGGCGACCGCCGTCACGATCACGAGTCTTTTGTTCCGTGCGCGAGCCGCTCCTCGCCGTCCCTCGGCTCCGTGGCCCATTGCAGAGTCGAAATCGGGCCAAGCTTCGCTCTCTCTCCACTCGCGCGCATCCGTGCCAGGCACGCACATTGCATCGGACGGGGGCTGCGTGCAGATGATCGCCTGCCGCGTCTCTTCTCGGCCGACGAGCCATGTCACCATCCCAAGGGCCCGCTGTGACGACACTTGCATGCACGCGTGTGCATCTGCATGCAAGTCGGCCGCGCGGGTGGAGACGGTACACGAGTGCCTTGCATGTCATTCTGTATCGTACATGGACCGGTCTACTAGCCTCCGCGACCGTGACGGTGCATGCAGCTGTGGCACGCCTCTTGCGCTCCGCCTCGTCTCGTTGGTCAGCAAAACCTCCGCCGTCCGTGGTAGCAGTGACGAGCACGTCAGACTCTGGAATCGGCGACGGCTCTACGCGATTGTCTTTGTGTAACGGGCCGCCGTCAACCTTGCACTGCTGGCATGGTAGCGGTAGCCGTTCCGGGACGCAAGCCACGATGAGATGCAATGTTGCCAAGTTGCTGAAGACATTGGAAAGTTGCGAGTCTCAACGAATTCTCGGCCCTGCCTTTCCCTAACAAGTACGGCATCATTGGAGTTACGGTTCCATTCGAACATGACGCTCGTGTTGTCGCAAATTGGCCTGAGTGTAAGCTGCATTTACACGCAGTTTGAGACTATCAATGAAGGACTTGCCCGAAGACCGACGTTCATGGGGCAAGGAAGATTTGAGACTCGTTGGACTACTCACTTTCTCAAAGCGTTCTCCGATTGGCGTCGTTTACTTTGTCAACATATCACTGGTGATGAAGATGGTATATACCAACTCAAGCTCAAGGCGCCGATCTAGACACTCCTGAGTTCCTGTGAGCGATAGACCTGTCGAGAAGGTGATGAGATTAGTGGTATGGGATGAGTGGCCTCTCGTGACCACGGATGCCGAAGTCGAAGTCGCCGAACTAAAAGGCTCAGCTCTCATAGCCTGTTCTCACGGACAAATCCCTGCAACTTCGTCTGAAGCGCTTGGCAATTGCCACGCAAGACATCATGCTACAGACCCGGGCTCCATCCGAATAACCTCAACACCCCACGTCCAGAGTACGAAGAAAGAAAGTTGAGTCTTTGAGATGATTTCGAAAATGGCGTTGATAGCCTTGGCGTCTCAAGTCGAGATGAAGCCGGATAACGCCAGTTCCGTCGCGATGACATCGCGAACTGGCATGTTTTCCCTGCATGCCCAGACCGCCACACTTTACCACCACCCCCTCCCCCTCCCCCTCACGAGGTGATACAGGATGAAAGGAAGTTCTGATCTCAAACGCGCATCGCCCGGGGCCATGGGGCGCAGCAAACGCGGACGAACCGTGGCTTCGGGACGCCAGATGTCCGTCCGTCATCCCTAGAACCGGAGCCGGTTTCCCCAAACGTGCACTCCCAAGAGGATAAACATGCCACGCTTGGCGTGTCAGCCATCTGTCACAAGCTCTACATGATGCCCAGCCTGGCTGCGAGGAACACAGTGGCGCACCATCAAGTTCATCGGATCAGCGGTGTGCCCATCCGGACGACGATCCGGCAGCCCGTGGGTTGAACCCCGCCCCCCCTCGTCTGCGATTGTGCGCTGGTGTCGTCTTTCATCTTGGCTTTAGCCGCACAGCTGCCAATGCCAAGGCCAAGTTGAGACGAAAGGCGCCTCTTCGTCAGAGCGGGATAGGTGCGGGGGAGGTGGTGAAACGCAGCACCTCGAGACTCTGGGCATTGACTTGGGAGGAGGGTGAAACGTCCCGAGACTAATGCCCGCCACACCAGAGTAAGGTACCCTATGTACCTTGGTCGCAACAACGCCTTTACAGAGTATTTGCATTTGCGGACACAGTTTCTTGCAACGGCAACCAGGAACTTCTTTCTTTTCTTGTTTGCTTCTCCAGCCACAGCAGTTTTGCCCGTCCCAGACGTCAAGACCGGGACCCGACGCTGCCGGAGCTGTTCAGCCACAGATGCCCCCTCCCCCGGCCAGGGCGTGTGAATAGAGCAGACCCAGCAATATCTCAAGGCCAGGGCCGAAACCCTGATTCTAGGATTGGGTTCCGTTTCTTCGATGCTGTCGCTGGGCCCAGATAGATCCCGGCCGCCGATTGTCGATATCAGACCACCGGAGCCCTATAGCTAGCTGGGCTGGGCGGGTGTACGAGTAGCGACAATAGCGGAACCAAAGACGCGGGGCGGGCACGGAGATTGGCAAAGCGTCCGGGAATTGCATGGCCGGCCCCGGAGCCCATCATCTCGCTCGTGCTGTCCATGTTGCTGGCCAAAAACCCCCCATCGCATGTTGTTGTCCGTTAACAAAGCTCCCTCGGGGCGGCATCGTCGTCGCCGCAAACTCTGGCGCCATGTCCTGTCACCAGCACGGGCGTCGGGGAACTTTGTGTGAGCCAAGTAACCCGACTAGCTGGAAGCGCAAGCCACACAGGGCAAGCTCCAGGCCTAGCAGAGCTGCCAATGCCATTGATAGGCAAAGGTAGGTCCCCGGGCCTCTCCACTCTACAGGTAGCAGGCTTCGCTCCCAGTCGCACCGAAAGCTGTCAGCGGCCGCCCGTTCCTGTCCCACAGTGGGAACGGTGGCAGTTTAGAGTCCTCGACTACCATCTTGGCAGCCGCTCGTCCCAAAGATCCCCACTGCCCGCCGGCTCGTGACATTGACGTCCGAGCATTTCCCGTTCGGGACAATGAACCGGCTTGGGCTTGGGAGGGTCCACCCCTTGGACCAGATGCCCATGAAACCCACATGGTCGCCGAGCTTCCAGAAGGGGGGGGGAAACCAGGACAAGCAAAAGTTTAAATGCTTGCCTAGGCCAGATTGACCTTTGCTGCCCGCGCCTGCGCTCAAGCAGTGCTCTTGCGCATCACCGACGCACGAGTGTATAGCATGAAACATTATGGCTCTCCTCGGGCCTATTGAGTGCAATTTGGCTCGTCTGCTCGAACGGCCTTGTCCGCTGGACGCCCCCAAGGCTGACCCGCTGACCCCGGTTGGGAATGTCCGGATTACCTGGGACTGAGTAATATGACCGGAAGTGGACATTTTCGTCTGCACGGAGCAGTCGGTAGACTGTTCAGGAGCGCAGAGATGATGCTGTCAAAGCCCTCACGCTGTTAATCCGCTTACTCGTAGGCCAGGCACGCACTAGACGGCCCATCTCGTGATATTCGACCAACCACGGCAGCCTCGGCTCCGTCGCCTCGGCTCCGTCGCCTCCATTGACTCTTGACTCTGCCGTGACGGCCAGCCCTGCGAACATGACTACCAACGAGGTATGCAGGGCTGGCAAGCTCGTATCCCACAAAGAGCGACCCCCTCCCCTCTCGACCCAGCCAGCCGGATAAGATCGCCCTCGTCCCATGTGCGGCGGCCGCCCCGCTCCGCCGCAAATCTCGGGCCCCAAGCCTGGAAGGGCTTCCTGATGACGGCGCCCGCTCGTCTCCAGCCAAAGAAAACGCCTCCTCCACCCCTGCCGGCCGGGCGGAGAGCTGCGCGTTCCTTGCTGCAGCCCCGCCAGCGCACCCGGGATCTGCAACCGGTGGCTCCGATCATCCCAGGACGAGCTGAAGAGAGCCTACGAAATGTCCGGATGAGTATATAATATGCTTCATGCAGGATTCCGACCCGTACCCAGGCAAGCTTTGTTCCTCGTACAAAACGAATCGTCTTGACCAGGCCGCAGAGAGCTCGCCCTTGAGGTCCCCACCGCGTGACATTTGAACTCGGGGCAATGGCCGTCTCGGGACTGGATCCGGCCCCGAGCCTGGGCGGCATTGCGGACAGGCGCCGCCGCAGGCACGCAGCAGGCAAAGCCGGGGCAGTTTCGCCATCTCGCTTTTCGGGCATTGTGGCGGAGGAGGCCGGCATCGAACGATGAGCAGCACTCCCGCAGCACATCATTGGAGCCCCTCCCACCATCTTGCCCCTTGCGGCGCAGGGCTCCCCTATTTTGCCGCGCCTCCGTAGGCTGAATTCTTCGTCTCATCCGCAAGGTCGCGACATCGGCTCCCCGGAATCTAAGCGCCTGCGAGTAGTCGGTGGTGTGCCATCGGGCACCTTGACGAGGGGGCCCGTGTCACGGCAGATCATCAATTCAGTGCGGGCGCGCCCAAACGTGGCAGGTCGTCGATCACCTCTCGATGGTAACTTTTGCTGGCATGGCCTGAGCAGACATCTCCCTCGCGAATACTAGCCGGAAACAGAAAGGCGGTCAAGGCGGACAGCATCCATCCATCCAAAGCTGCCCTTTGGCGGGTCTGCGGGAAGCATCACGCACGGTGGGGATCTGGCATATCGCTATTGAGGATTGAGCATCGCATCCGTAGAGCCGCATGCAAGCTACAGTAAGGTGATATGCAGGCTGCCAATACCACGGTCTGCGCTGCGTCATTCGGGTGGCTTATTCTGAGTGAACCAGCCCGGCCCGTTTCGCAACAAGCCTCGTCTCTGATGCTCAAATGCGAGGCTGCGATGCCGGTCTGATGTCAACACTGAGTGGACTTGCTGCACGCCCGCTATCAACCACTTTGGAACGCAGCGCTTTGATGAACGGCAGAACACGCCTGCCTCGCCTCAGAGGGCTTAATTATGGCGCAACCCCTCCACATTCTCTCTACCCCAAACGAAAGCTTCGTTCGTGACCGAGCCGTGAGGATATAACTGCCGGCTTTGAGCGCCACAGGCACCCCCAGCTTTTGTCGCGTGGGAGCAGAGGACAGACCATGACTCGAGTGTCCCCCCGCCGTGCCGGCGTCCGGGAACATGAAGCTTTACCCAGGGCCACTCGTATCAGCCATCGCCCCTCACCGGCATGCCTACCCTCCCGTGAAACAAATGCCGGCAGAGGTTACAAATTGAGCAAGAAGCTCGACGACGGGCAGTGTGACCTGTTCAAAGACCCGTTCTGTGCGGGTAACACGAGAGCGATGGAGAGAGAGAGAGAGAGAGAGAGAGAGGTCTTGGCAGATCGCCCTTCTCCCGGTTCCCGGCATCGCAGACTCTTCTTGGCAAGTCCATTATCCCCGCGCTTCGTGAGTCCCGCAGCTGCAATTCTTCAAGCCCACCTCGCGATTCGTACTCCTGTCTTGATGGCCCGCAGGGCAGACGTGACTTGATTGACTGGGCTTCCAACCCTTCCGTGTAGCTCATGGCTTCGGCAAAGTGGAGACTCGAGGTGGAAACACTCGCAAGGCTAGCAGACACGGCAGCGCACAGAAAACGCAGTAGGGGAAAACAAGAGCTCTTGAAGCGATTGTAGTGGTATATGCCCGGCAAGGCCGGCCGTCTCTTCTAGTCCCGTCAACGCCTCGCAAATGTCAAATCTTTGGCGCCCGCCTTCCGAGCCCCCAAACACCGGGATACAATGCTTTTTGCATGTTCCCCCAACGGCCCAAACAGTAATCGTAAATGCAACCCCAAAACAGGGTAGAAGATGATGCCGCCGTTCATCCAGAAGCACCCCGAACACCCCCACGACGAACGTCCAAGTTCGGAAATTGCCGCATCGCGCCGCTGTATAATAATCACGCATTCCTCCCAGCATCGGCAGTTGCAAGGAAGAGTCACGGCCCACAGTCTCTGTGCCCGTATTACGAAGCACTTGTGGATCTGCCGGCGTCGACCTCGAAACTATGGCATCCCTTCTCGTGACGTTTCATGTTGCTGCGGACGCTAAAAGCCTTCCCGCAACCGGCATGCGGGCACTTGAACGGCTTTTCCCCTGTGTGGGAGTGGCTGTGGATTCTCAGGCTGCTCGGTCTGCTGAAAGCCTTGTTGCATGTCGGGCAAATGTATCGGTCCTGGTTGTGGGGGAAAGCAGCACCGTGGGTCGGCGTCAGATAATGGTGGTGCTGCCAAGGGTTAGCCCCAGAAGATGGAGCCAGCACCAAAGGGACCGACAGAGGCGGGAACGTCTGAGGCAGTGGTTGCTGATAGTAAAGGTTCGATATCTGGGGGTGTGATGATGTCGCGGCGTGCATCGGCGACTGATAATAGTGTCCCAGTTGCGGAAGTGTGGACACTGAGTTGGAGGGGAACGATTGGCGGGGGCACGGAGCCGGGACGGAAGGCCGCCGCGCTCTTGACGGAACCATGTGATGTTGTCGGCGGACGTCGTTATCCAGTGGAGGTGTTGTTTCGTAGAAGCGGCCGGGAGGAGCACTTGCGGACTGGCTCATGGACTTGCTCGATGGGGAGCTGTAGCTGTCAAACGAGGCGTCCGTTCCCATGGGTGGCGTAGGTGGCATCCCTCTTTGATGGGCATGCTTCACATAGCTCGAGTTGGGGCGGCTGTCGGTACTGGCATACGGAGTCTCCTGCCGGACTTGTTGTGAAAATGAAGCACCTGCAAGCAGAGTCATTAGTACTGCAACACATTCCCCGTAGCCGAACCACCAAACTGTCGTACCTTCGGTCCGGGGAGAGGCCAGCTGCGAAGAGGAAGATGACTCGCTGGTGGGCGTCCCAGCGTCGGCCAGGCCCAGGAGCTTCGAAATGGAGGGAAGCGAGCACCTCGAGTCTTCCATGGGAGGCGATGGTGGAGGCTGAGGTGGCTGAGCGCAGCGGTAGTATTCACCATGCAATGAGGCGTACTGAGTCGATATTAATGGCGCGACCATGGTTGTGTGGTAACGTTGGCGAGAAGACGAGGTGAGAGTTGCTGCTCTGGTGCCACGGTGAGGCGTTGGCACTTTGCTGGCACTCTTGGCTACAGCGTGTCGACAATGGCAGGTTTGTGCTGGGTAGCTGGTGCTGGTGGAGGCTTCAGATGTTATTGAAGGCAAACGATAGAGGTTGTCGATTGGGCACGAGTCTTGGAGTCCGGATGAAGTCCCGAAGCGTTGGCTTGATGGGGGCCAACCAAGTATAAGTACGCCCGAGACTCGTCCCGCAGAAAGAAGGCTAAAGTAGGGCGGAGGCAGGACATCAGATCTGGATGGATATCGCATACGATGATCCGTGGGCACTTGGGACTTTGGCACAAGCGCATCTGTCACTCAAAATTGGCAGTGGGCCGGGCGTGCTGGACGAGAGCCTAGTTGAATGGGGACCTGGGACGAAATGGCCCAGACAACATACGAAACTCTTCGGAGAGAACGGAGAGGGGCGTGTATGCATGCAAGCATGGCACGGCATGGCACGGCATGGCATGGCATGGCTGGACGCTGGCTACAGCAGCAAGCAACATTCGGTTGGGTTGTCAGGCATTGTCCCCGGCGGACGAGGGCCCCCGGCTGTCCGGTCGGAAGGGGGGGTGCGAGGGGTGTGAGAGAAACGGTGTCGTGGGGACGGAATGGTGGAGAGAGGGGCGTATCCCGAAGCTGTGGCTTGTCGCCGCGGACTGAGATCGGGGTTGGTGGTGGTGCGGCAGCCAGCAGGCGTCGGCCAGGGGTGTCCGTCCGGACCGTTATGGTAGGGTAGTCAAACGTTCGCGTGTGGTGTGCATTCAATGCATGGGCCGAGAAACGTGAGCCCCAAGGCCTTGCGCAACCCTGTACCCTGCCGCCACATCATCGACCTTCTAGTGCTGCCGAGTCCACTGCTGGCAGGACAAGCTGCGTCTGGACAAGGGCAGCTGTGTATCCTTTGCGGTGGCTTATCGAGCTGTGATGAGCTGCCTGTAACGTCGTCATTTCGTCCAGGACCCGCGGCCAGAGGCATTGTCCGTCGTCCGCAACTGCGTTGCCGACTGTCGACGTCCACGGTATCGCGCCGTTGTGGAAACAATCATTGCTCAAACAGCTCTGCTAGTAGCTCTGCTTGGCCCTTGTCTGCCGACCAATGGCTCCAATTGCTGCTGAGGGTCAAGGCCTTCCAACCCCCGTGCGATTCTCCTGGTGACGGCACACTCGAGACGATCTACTACTCCAGGGGCCGTGGATCAATGCTCTGTGCGACCGGATTGTCGAGCTGATCTTATGCCGGGTTGTGCCCTGCGACTGCAAGTGCCCGTCGGGGGGGTTGAAAATCTAGCCTTGTACGCATAATGATGGCTGGCGCGCGATGCGTTTGCGTTCATGCCATGCCCCCCATACAGCGTCGGCTCTCATCCGCCACAATGCCGTCACTGACATTTCTTACCCCAGAGCTCGTCAGATCGTCAAGACTGCGCAGCCGGAAAGCGGAAGCGTTTCAGATGCTCCGTCGAAAGAGTGCGAGGCTCTGTAAGTGTAACTATCATTATTCATCAGATAGCGGAGCCCACTCTAGGGCAAGACAAGGTCTCTGACGCCTTGTCGACAACTGAGCTTCACTCCAGTAGTAAGACTAGTCGCGCCGCGCACCCGGGCTCGCGGGCTTCCGCCATCCGTGTGCCCTCCGAGCCCCTGCTTGGCAAACGGGACTGCTTGGCAGGTCACCGCGTGCGAGGTCTTTCGATGCATCATGCAAGGAGCGAGGGTAACAGAGCCTCACTAACCCGTTGAAGGCTGCGCAGAGGAGTCTCTGGGCAATCCCGCGGTCAATGCGCTTCCCCATTCGAGGCGTAGACTCTGGGGAAAGCTCCGTCCGAGAGTGCGGCTCAACCGAGTCAGAAGCTCAGCATTGAGCACGAAAAAGCTCGAAAGCGCCATTGGACTGCCAGCGAATCAGATCAGGACTGTGCGCCAGCCGCCGTTTGAATTGAAGCTTGCGTCAATAAGCTGCGTCGCTCGCACAAAAGGGCGAGCGAGCACGGACAGACAACGGTCCGCGGACCGCGACGTGTGCCAGTGAACTCCCCCGCTAGCAGGCTAACTTCCTTGATCGGCGCTTCGGCAACCGCCTCTGTCCGACACATCGTCACCTGCAAGACGACAAGCCGTATCTCCGACTTCCGCTCGGCCGGTTCAGCTTAACGTACCTTGGGCATTCGTTGTGGTGCCATGCTGGAGAAACATCTGCTGATGCAGGAAACGTTTGCTGATGCAGGTGCGGTTGAAAGCGAGGCGCTGCTGTTGTCCAGAAGTGAAGACTAGCAGGCGAGCTGCAGCGCCATCTCGCCAGCATTCGGGATTGCAAACGTGTCTGTGAACGAATCGCATCGGGTAAGTCGACTTCGTCCAAGGCATACTGCGGATCATTTGCATCGGCCTCATGTTGTCGGGCTCCGCATTAGCAAACAACCATGTATTGGCGTTACAGAGGCGCCGCACAAATTTTGATAAACGTTTGTCTGCTTCATCGTGAAGCTCGAGCAGGGGTTGACAAGGCAGACATGGAGCTGTATCCTGGCATTTAGCACACCGTCGAGAGGTTCGGTGACTTCTCAAATTGCTTGGTGTCTACGCTCAAAAGAGACTTTCGGAACGTAGAGCTTGCCTTGTTCCTGTGTGAGACGACCAAGAGCCCTAAGTTGAGGCTAGATCAAACACCTCATACTGGCTCTCACTTAGATGACCAACGGCTGCGTGACTGGGATCAGACGCACGCCACTAAGGAGCTGGCGTGTACTCGTATGAGGATTCAACACGTCGCTCGCGTTGCCGTCTTCGTAATGAGGCAGCACACCATTAGCTGCTACCGCACGGTGCGGCATAGACTCTGATTCCAGATAATCACGCAGACGAGTAGGTGACGAAGGGTGCTCCTCGCGTCCTGACTCCACTGACATTGTGTTCGCCGGCGCTGTTGCCGCTTGACAACACCCTGGGAAGTACTTCACAGCCACTTGAAGCTACGTTGCAGCGTTTCAACAGCAAGATTGCCGTAAATCAACGAATACCGTATGCGGCGTCGCCTCCCCCAAGACACTCCATCGACTGTATTTTAGGCAGCAAAGAGAGAGGGCGGTGAGGAGTCGGGTTGGACAAGACAAGACTTCGCAAACGGGAAGTGACGTGTATCCTGTCCGCCAGATGGATCAACACCGAGTTGGGATCACTTCCGTGCCAAGGGAGCCCGAGAGTGTGACTTCCATTCACCGTGCGCTTGTAGAAGACTGGGGCGTTGCTGGTCTTTGCTGGGCCCTTTGCTGGGACCCTTTGCTGGGCACTGGGGTCAGGAAGAGGCAAAGCAGCTCTGTGATAGGCAAAGGTGCTGGATTTTAAGACAGTACCCAGCTGCCGTTTGTTCTGTGCGTAAAAGAGGCAGAGGACATGCGATAAATTCTAGTAGGTTCACGACCCTCTTCACCGTGCTGGTGATGGCCTAATACCGAAGGAGCATTGGCGTGAAGGCTGAGCCTGTTGAACACTCCGGGTGCTGCAACTTCCTCCTTGTTTGCACAGGTAGCTATTAGGTCACTGCCGTGGACCTGGCAAAGCGATTGGTTGGGGGGCCTGTGTTGCTGGGCCGAACTGTGTGGCGTCGGGCTAACTTCCAGAACCGTCATTGAGAGAAGAGGGTTGGGGTTGGTCCTGGCGGTCCCAAAGCGATCTCCCGCCCTGCTCGTGCGTCCGTCATGCGTCCGTGGGATGCGTGGGTCGCGGCGGTGCTGGTAGTCGTGGAGTCGAACAGGTGACGAGCCAATTGCAAGGGGAACAATGCGGCTTTCCAAGGCCGGGAAGGAGATCCGTCAATCTCATTTAGTTGGTGACGACGCACGCTACTCCTGCAGTGCAGGGCCGGAACGTGATGGCGGGAGGTAGTAGGTGCTGGATGGATGTCCTTCGGGTTGTTGCCGCGATGGAGGGATGAAGACACGATGGTGCGCTTCAGCCGCTTGTGGACGGCAGCTCGAGGCCAACGCGAGGTTAGCTGAAGCTGACAGTGATGATGACAATGGCGGCCTTGATGCCGAGGCACCAGGCCGCGTCGTGTGCGACAGGCAGAAGGAGCCACCCGGACCTGTGGGCGAGAGGCCAAGCGACTTGCCATTGTCAGCAGGTGCTTCATCATCTTGCATCCTCCAACCACCACTGAAGCGCCGACCGCAAACCGCGGGCCCGGGGTCCTCCATCAGTCCCGGCTATTGCCTTGCGGAACCCCTTCGCTCAATTGCACCGCTAGCCGCTCGCAAGCCAGTTGGCTGACCGCAGTTGCGGAGCTTGGTCGTTGCTTTGATGATCGGTGGCAGCGTCGGCCAGCGTAGATGCGCGCCATCGCTCACATGGACAGGGCACGACGTCGATCAAGGCCTTGCGAGAAAGAGCCTGGCAACCAACCTATTACATCACGCCAAGTAGCGCGGCTGCCAACACAACTTTCGCTCTCAAGGCAAGGATTGGCAGATTGCAAATTAGGCCAAGAGATTCCATGAAGAGCCTTCCTTGTTGCTATTATATCAGGAGGGCAATACAGGTCATTTCACCTGCTATGCTCGTCATGCGGTCGCAGTGGGCTTGCATCTCCGAACGTGGGGTACAGCACCAGGGCCCGGGGGTGGCATCAACTGCCTGGTGATCTTTGCGGCAGATGCTAGACAAAACTGGCCGCATGCCAGGATCCGGGATCGTGGGAGATGCGTTTTAATCTTTGTCCGCCCAGCGTCTCGATGGGGCCCTCTTTCGAGAACAAAGTGGGACTTATTCTGTGACTGGAGATCGGACCCAAGGAACTTTGGGCGAGGCGCCGCTGGACCGCCATCCTCACGCGCGACCCAGGGCTGATGGCTGACCCATTTCGCGAGTGCGGACGATACGAGTACACGGGCTAGTAACTCACGGGCAGCTCGGAACTCGTCTCGCGGACTGCTCCGCACCTTGAACGCGTGCTTCTCGGACTCGGCTTTCGTGGCTGGTCCCGAGACTCTCTTCTCAGTGCTTTGCTTCCTGAGCGGCTTGCACCTTGCCCCAACAAGATGCCACGCCGGGGTCCGTTCATTTCACGCCGAGCCCAGCGCGGACCGAAGTACGGTGCAATCACCACTGGCTGACCGGCGGTCCGTCTCGGGTCTTCAGCCGAGGACGGAAGGCCAGAAACGCATTCTGCCGGAATGGAAAAGAGGCAGTAAGCCGGTGAAATGATCAAGGAACGGCGTGGCTCAGGTCGGCTCGCTTTGGTGATCCCTGACCGCGACGACGATCCTGCCAAGGGCCACCCCTGCACGTCCACGCGACGAGTGGAGTGCCGTCACCTCTCGCACGGCGCAGCGCAATGCTAACCATAGATGGCTTGGGAGTCATCTCGCCCGTGCTGTTATTATTGTCGACCTGGAAGCCTCCGGTGGGTGGCTGCCGGAAGCGCTGTCAGAGGGATCCACGCCTCGCGCCCATTTGTCCGTTGGGCTCGGTCCAGTCTCTGCTCACTGCTGCTTTACGGCAACGCCATGCCTGGCTCCATGCGCAGCGGTGAGGCCGTCCCACGGACTCGTCACAGCGTGCAGCCAGCCCTGCACTGACCAGACTCACCAAAGGACTGCCGCACCCGGCTGGCCGGGGACACTCATTTGTTTGCCGCTGGCTCAAATGTTTCCGTGGCAAAGTCCGACCCGTGTCCACGTTGAACCGGCCGAGAAAGTGAATGCAACCCCCCCTGGCTCCTTGGCCATCGTTGACGGGTCGGGTCCCCGCTCTCGGCCCCATTTGAAGAGGGCTTTCTTTTGGTATATGGAGAGCGTTGGAGCCGCGATGGATGGCACAATGGGATGCTACCCAATTGAGCTGGGTGGCTGCCACACCCTTTACACGCCCCTCGGCATCCTGCAGCCCTGGAAGTAGCCAACCGTTGGAACTTTTGGAAGCTTTCGACGTCAAGAGGTTGTGTAACCGCAGGGAAGCAACGTGCCTAATTCGCAGCTGATGTGACCTGGAGATCGACCTTGCAGACGGTAGCCTCAAGGGCGATCACGGTGCGCCAGCCCTGCGTCGATAGAATACTTAGTAGTCCTTACGCCTAGTCGCCATAGCGACACCGATATAGCGCATTCTTTATGAGGAAGATACTCTGTGCCATGGATGGATCATGCCACTAGAAGACACTCTCACGACACTCTTACGAGTATCCCAATATCATCATGGATGAGGCGAATCAAACAAGCATTCCTCCCAGCCGAACGACCGTCGTTCGCCAGGTGTCCCTGTGACCCCACCCCTGCTCTTGTATGACGGAGGTTCTCCGGAGGCACACACATCAGACCCATTGTCGGTTGTGGGTACGGAGCACTCCGTGAGGAAGCTCGAAATTCCACTTCTTCAGTCAGAACAGTTTTTGATCACTCGTAGTGAAGTTCGCTGACCTTGTGCAATATGTGTCGGCGGCCCCCAAAGCAACGAGGGCTACGTTTTCAAAGTACGCCCTGCTGGGTACTTTGGTACGGGCAACGAGCACTGATTGAGGCCAGAGGAACGGAGCTATGAAGGCTGGCTCGAGGCATGTGCTCTCTCTCTACCAGTTTTCAAGATCCTCGGCACCCTAAATGCGACCAGGGAGGGGCGGAGTGGGATGGCCCCTGGCCGGTATCCGCCTCTCCGATCCGCTGGTTCTCAGTCCCAGGTGCTCTCTAGTCCCAGGTGACAAGCCAGGAGTCGGATGAACCCCAGCAGCGCCTACGGGCTAGTCCATAGCTCAATACTCGCACTCCGTAAAGCCGCTGATATGACTCTCGCCATGATCCTGGATACCGCCAGTCTTGGTCGGACTTTTGTGGCAACAGTCTAATTAGGCCTTGAGCGACGAGGATACGACGCCCAGCACCGGCACATTCCTGACGCCAGGAGACAAAGCTTGGTCAAGGATAGTCCAACAGGATTCATAATCAGCGGCGAATCATTAGGTCCTTCTCGCTTAAGCCTTCGAGCGAAACCCTTGTCGGTGAACCAGAGTAGGCCCATGTTTCCTCCCCGCCATGTTACAGAACGCCACCCTCCGCGCAGCCGGTGACAGAGATAGGAGACAAATTATCAAGCGCTTATTGGGTCTGGAAGGCCTCGCATGGCACTGCAACCTCGCTCATGCGTGGTGCTCGATTAAGCGAATCTATTGTGACAGGCCGTGGTGCGTGGCGTGCTCATCTGGCCCGGCGGCGATAGGCAGGCGACCGTCATGGTAATTAGTGACTTGCGAAAAACCTACGACTAAGCAACCTCCCGTCATCTCTTCATCCCAGACAAACGCCACTAGAGAACCGCAGGCCAATTCCATAGTTGGCGTGCTAAGCATGAATGCTTGCTCACGAAATATGGCGGCGACTTAACGGAACTGATCCGCAGTCCGGCCCCAGCCACGTCCAGCATCCGTCGCAAAGCTTCGATCCTTAATCTAGGAAGTCAGAAACCAGTCAGTCTGAAATGGCCAAACGATGACCCTTCTTGGACCAGTGATGAAATGTGTTTGTCACACTGCAGACTTAGCTCTAGAGAACGTGCTGCGCAGGCTGCTGCAAACACGGTGGGAAGAAGATTAGGCAGAGCATGCTGCCCAACCAGATGACGAACGCTCATCACGATTTGGCTCTGCGGATCATAAGTTCGCAGCAAGGCAACAGCATGGCCAAGCATTGACCTGTATCACGGAAACATGCCGTTTATTTCTATCCATGGGCGCTTAGATACAGCTTGCATGGATCGCCATCAAGCTCCCGTGCCGTATGCGACGTTGCGTTCGCAACACCCCTCCATGTGCCTACCGACGAACAGCTGCCCCTGCGGTACCTCTCACTCTGTGAATGCCTATCATCGTTTACGAACAGTGACCTATTACGGAAGTTACTCTCGATACGGGTGTAAAAGCCGTGTGCGCCACCCTCCAGGATTCCGCATGCACACGCCTTGAGTCTTACGGGGGACGGGAACAGGATCCAGACTCCAAGGCTCTGGCAGCCCTGGCTGACGTATGTGGCCCCTGCAGGGCGGGAGCGGACGGGTACTTGTTGGGAGCTTGGTAGATAATGAGATGTCACATGTGCCAGCGATTAAACCATTGCTTAACGCACTCACTGTCGACGCGCTTTCCCTGGGAGCTGCGAGGGATAGAGGACTGGAGGGGGGAGGTGTCCGGAGCTACGGCGTACAGGGAGGTATACGTGGCCAAGCCCTCAACACTTTCCAGTTCCTGCTTTTTTGCGAAATGAGTTGTCTTTGTGTGGTTGCGACATCTGAAACGCATAATGAAAGACGAACGGCTAGGAACGAAGATGGCGGCCAATGGTCCCTTTATTCCTGGGAAAAGCCTTCGACCGATCGACAGGAAGGCGGCGACAACTGCCACCTCAAGACGATACCGATCTGACGTTCCTCTCCCTATAAGCCATGAGCGAGTACTGGGACGAAGCTATGCTCAAGGCCAAGGGTGTTCATCTTGAAAAGGCTGGGGCCGTCATTGGGAGCGGAACGCTCGTCGCAACGAATATGGTCCAAGAGCAGCTTTCCTAAAATGAGAGTGTGAGCTGCTTCGCGGAAACCATCAAGCATAGTCCGCTTTCTTCATGAAGTCTCTGTACGCGGGACGGCTCTTGCGCAATGCTCGAAGGGCTGGCCGATCTTGAAGTTTAGACAGCCGCTTAAGCGCCGAAAATGGGCATAGGGAGGTGGCTCTAGAGTCGCTGGTGATTGACTTGATGAGCCAGATGGCCGTCGAATCAGTAGTCGTAAATTCCCGTCACGCACCAGGTCGCGTATAACTTTATTTCGGCAGTAATTGCAGCGTGCGCGCAGCTCGGAATAGAGGCAGCTGCTTCACGGCTTGCCGTGACAGCAGCAAGTTGCTCAGTCGCAGAGTTATCATGGCATATATCTAGGTAAACGCTAGGTAGCTTCTCTCGGCTTCTACAGAAGTGAGTCTGGTCTTTTGTTTCACAAAGTATCTCCAGCATGCGTATGGCAGGTTAGCTGGCATACCCCACTACATGTACGTCAATTTACCGTTTTCTCAGTACCCAAAGTGGTGACTGAAGACGGAGCTGGGTTCAAGGCTCGTGGTAAATGAGAATGATGAAAACGAGTTTATTCTCTTCCCAGCGAACAGATCACCGCTTCATGATAAGCATCGCTTCTAAGCCAAGGTTTCCCGCCTGGCAGAGGAGAGCAAGACATACGGAGTACCTCGGGAGCGTTTGCATGTTAAAGAACGTACGGAATCGCATCCGGCGGCATGGTAGCTGCAGACGGTCTGAAATTGAATCTGCGAAAGTCGTCTGGTGGAACTCGCAATTCCCTTCTATTGCTGCAAAGAGACGCTGAGTGAACTCGGTGACAGTCAGGGATAAGGTCGATGAGTAGCAGCACCAAGAGGGGCCAAGATCACACGCAATTCGCACGCGCAATAATCAAACTCCTGGAGTGCATTTGCTGCATTTCACGGAGCAAGAGGTCGTGCGGAGCGGAAAAAAGAAAAACATTTTGAAGATTGTCTTTCGAGATCGACGGCAGCAATTGGTGTTTCGGGGTACGTACCTTCCGAGACGCCAGAGCTGCGTCTTGGCTCCCATTTTAGGACTAGGGGCATCTGTCATCAACTCCGAGAAAGGAGGGATGGGATGCTAGATGAACCTCGCCATCGGAAGCGAAGGGCTATGCTATTCCTCCCTTTTCGTTAACAGCCAGCCCGCCTGTGACCATGTACCTTGCGCCCACGAGCCAACGGGCTCCATCGACAAGGGAACGGGAACTTGTGCAGATCCTGCAGCAGCCGTGATCACTGCGGCCCTGATGGCGTCGCTGCAACAGCCGCCAACGAAACCCTGCCACAACTGCCGGCGCCAGCGACTGCGCTGTGACCGGTCTTATCCACACTGTAACAAGTGCATCGCTGCCGGCAAGGAGTGTCTCGGCTACGGGCAGCTGTTTAGATGGACGAGCGCGGTGGCGAGTCGAGGTAAACTCGCTGGCCGCACCTCAAGCGCGCCCGTTGGCGGTGCTTCGGCGCTGAGCGGCACGGGGGCAACGGCACAGGCTATTGCCTCACCGACGACTCCTCCACCGTCAGGCGCCAGGCCAGCGGATGAGGCTCTTGGCGGGGACACCACGGAGTATGGAAGCGCGCAACTCATCCGGCGGCCATCTTCATCATCCGGCGGCAGCCCTGTGAGCAGCCCATGGGTCTTGGTCGATCCTCTCTTCCAGGACCTGGAGCCGTCTCACAGATACTATCTGTCATACTGTAAGTAACAAACCATGAAGCCCAATAGCCAGTCAGGTACAAAGGACCATTCACTAACAGCCTCAATAGTCACAAACCGGCTATGCAAAGACTTGGTTTCCCAGGACTTGCCGGATCGCAATCCCTTCCGCAGTCTGCTGCCGCTTACCAAAGAGCATCCCCTGCTGCAAAACATCATAGTTGCCGCATCGGCAGCTCACATGTCTAACCTCGTCATGGCGCCGCTATGCTGCTCGGGGAAGCAAGGCGACCGAGTGCGATCTTATGGCGCTGAAGAGGCCTCCCGGCGTGCACATCGGGACGCTCTGGTTGCGAAACACAAGGCGCTGACACTGATGCGCGGTGCCCTACAAGACGTGGAAGCGACGGGCGGCGACGTCATCCTCGCGGCGTCTCTCTTCTTCATCAACGTTGAATTGATTGAGTCTGGGAAGCACGGATGGAAAGCCCACCTCGAAGGCGCCGGCAAGATCTTGTCGCTCTTGCAGCCAGCGGCAGCAGGAAACGAAGCTTTGAGGGACTACATCACCTCCGATTGTTTCATGTGAGTATATTGGTGATCAGTCAACGTTGCGACCCGTTTGCTGACAATTTGAAGCTACTTTATCCTGGGCTCAGCATTCATGCCCGCCTCTGCGTTTGATATGGGGTCATACTTTCAATCTTCACAGATCACGTACATTTTAGAGCGAGCAGCTGCCAATAGCTACCTCTGCTGCCCGCCTGAGATACTTGGCATTCTTCACGCCGCCTCTCAGCTGTCTAATTCGAGCCAAGATGCTGGTTCCGAGGAGGAGGCAACAGCAGCTGGCCTGGCCCTGATTCAGCGAGCACAAGCCTTTGACATTGATGCCTGGGCTCGCGATGTGCGGAATGTCTCGTACCTACAGGGCGCACAGATTCAGAGCCGCATCCACGCTGGGTCCGCACACCGACTCGCCTCGTGCCTTTACATACTCCAGGCCATTCCGTCCTTGAGCACAATCAAGGGCCACGACGAGGTCGCCGAGGCGCTGAGCCGCGATATTTTTGAGCACCTGTCGAGCATCCCTGACGAAGACCAGAATTTCAAGGCTACTACGTGGCCGACGTTCATCGCCGGCGCGGAGGCGCGCGGTCGAGAAAGACGTGAATGGGTCATGAACAGACTGCAGAGGCTTGTGGTCTCCTGTCCGTGGGGTTCCCTATACACCGCCATGGACACACTGCAAGTAATTTGGAGTCTAGACGGGCAGGGCAAATCTACCAAGAGCTGGGTGCAGACTCTCAAGGACCCTGATTTGAACTTTCTAATTGTCTGAACTTCAAAGATGAAGCAGACGCAGACGGAAACTGCCAAGATGCGGCCACGGGTTCGTTCAAGACGTCTGAGACTGGTCGTAGTCACCAGCCGGCCACGCGGCAACGAACGAGTGCAGCTGAGAGGCTTTGACACGTCCATTAGCGTGTTCGCACGCAGACGGTACGACACGATCCGAAGATTGTGGCACCACGGCATGCAGAGAGAAGAGATATGAAAGCTGGACAACTGCCAAGCTCGCTGGCACAAAGGTGCTCGGAACGCTTCAGCATCCTTGAGGATCAAGAAGACGACCATGGGCTTGTGTCGTTCTGGCCGCTGTTGGTAGAAGTACTGAACCAGTACAAGAGCCATCTCAGCTCATCGATGGAAGGGTCCCTGGCACCGGTGAAGGTCGTGAGCCTGGATGGATACAGCACAGAACAGCAAGAGCTGTGGTACTAAGGCCCTGGTGGAGCCGTTGTTATGTCCGCCAACAAAGACGTTGGCTTCGGGCAGCTGGCGACCCAAGAGAAGCGGTATGTCGGCAATTGCCCTAAACCGTCCCTGGCTGTGCTGTTTACGCCATCGTTTAGCGGATGACCAGGTCATTGTCATTGAAGGCGCAAGACCGATGCGCTGGATAAACGGCCAGCGCCGACAAGTTACGTGGTCAATCCTAGACGCTGGTGTCCGTCGCGGTGTAAACATGCTCCTCATGGACGCCCTCGAGATTGATGAGGTGGATCTCTGGACAGCGGCGTCTTTGTATGGCAAGGAGCTGCGTACACTCTGTGAACCATCGCATGGCGACTGTACTTTGCAACTCGGCAAGCTGGTGGAACAGGTGGAGAACACTGAGAATGCGAGAGGCTTTTGAGAGCAGTCGGATAGGGTCCCGAAACCGACTAGGCGACTCGAGACGATGCAGTGGCTCCTTGACCGGTGATAGGTATGGATTCACCATCGAGATTGCAGGCCATGAAGCTTCCTTATTGCGCCATATGATATTCTGGACAGCGACGAGACGGCACGAACGAAGCTGACAACCGGCATTGTACACCGTCAACCGAAGCTTTACACAAGTACGACACTACATGCCGCAGAATGAAGGGTCACGTTTAGTACATTATGTAGATGAATGACACGCTCTTCCAGCAGAACACGCAAGCCACAATGACCTTGCCGGTGGCCCCAGTCGGAGCTTGCGCGAGGATTGTACGAATTGAAATTGACAGCAGCTCTCGCTGTCTTTCTCGTTCTTCAGTCTCCAGTCTCGGTCCTTGCTCTCGAGGCTGCGTACTCCTGATGCTCCATTTGTCTGACAGGGGTGGCCGTGGCCTTGCTTTGGCAAATGACCAACAGAGGGCGACATCATTCGCGTCGGGCGGCCGTTTGCATACTGCGTCCACGACATCTTCTGGTATGTATTTGGAGAAGGCTCACCTCGAGGCATATTTTCTCGCTGCTGTACATGTTCCCTATTCTATGCGCTAATCTATACAGCCCCAGTCCATTGCGTCTGCGGCGCTGGCTCGTGCCGTCTTGTGTACACCCTCTTCGCCCACTTCCAACTCTCGGCACCCAGCATGAAGACAAACACGGAAACAAAGACGACAGCCCACTCCCAGGTGATGCCAGAGTGCATGAAGACCACATGGTTAATGACGGGAATGTACAGCGTCGGAAAGACGACGAGGAAGACGACGACGACGGAGAAGAAGAGGAAGCGGTTGCTCCAGAGGTGGAGCACCCAGGCGCGGAAGTCTCGAGGCATGAAAAAGAGCGAACGTCGCCCATCGATGAGCTCCCAGGCGAAGAGGAGGAAGATCCAGGTCATTGTGGCGTAGCAGGTGGCGCGGGCGCGGAAGACGTCCTGGCAGGCGGACGAGTACTCTGTGTTGCAGTCGACGCCGAGGTCGCCGTCGTCAAAGCCGAAGATGACGACGGTGAAGGAGCCGACGGTGCAGCAGGCCATGAGAACGCCGTAGACGACCATGTCGAAGAGGAACTCAGGGCTGAAGACGCCATATCGAAGCTGATGAGTGTCAGTCTGGAAGAGCCCAGCTAATCGTGGACAGAGGAACTTGGGGGACTTACATCGTGAGGCGGACGGTTTAGGATATCCGGCACGGCCTTTTCGAACCCAAGGCCCGTCTCGCAAAAGGCGCCGGTGCCCATCAGCATCCACAGAATCTCGACAGGCGTCAGCATGAAGACAGACACGCCCGAGGCATCCTTGAAGGCCAGTCCCGTCAGCAGCGCGATCACAAAGCCGATGTTGGCAGCCAGCACGTGCAGGATAAATTTCTGGATGTTGTCGAAGATGCGGCGGCCCTCCTCGACGGCGTTTAGGATGGAGGCGAAGTTGTCGTCGGTGAGCACAATGTCGGCGGCCTCCTTGGCCACGTCGGAGCCGGTGCCCATGGCGATGCCAATGTCGGCGCGCTTCAGGCTCGGGCTGTCGTTGACGCCGTCGCCCGTCATGGCAACGTAGCGGCCGCGGCGGTGCAGCGCCTCGATCATGCGCACCTTTGTGCTGGGTGCGCAGCGGGCCACGACGAGCGGCAGCTGCGGCAGCGCGTCGACCTGCGCGTCCGATAGGGCGTCAAAGTCGTGCGCCGTCATGGTCAGAGACGCGGCGACATCGGCGGGTAGCAGAGCGAGCTGCTCAGGCGACGGTAGGATGGCCACGTCGGCGGCGATGGCGCGCGCCGTCTGCGGGTGGTCGCCCGTGAGCATGTGCACGGCGATGCCGGCGCGCTGGCACATGCGCACGCTGGGCAGTGACTCTGGCCGCGGGGGGTCGTAGATGCCGACGAGGCCGCGGAAGATGAGGCCGTTCTCGAAGAGGCCACGATCAGGGGGCGTGTCGCCTTGGGCCAAGTCGGATGCGCAGACAGGGTCTTGGCTGACCTTGTGAGCGAGGGCGAGGACGCGCAAACCCTGGCTGGCGAGGGCTTCCATGTTGGCAAGGATTTCGGCCTCGATGACCTTCGTGAGGGTTGTGGTGGCTTCGTCGACGGCAACGCGATCGCAGCTGTCGATGACTCGCTCGACGGCGCCCTGTCGCAAGGATTAACACACTACATCATCTCATAGCTATCGCGCCTCAGTTCACTCACCTTGGTAAAGACGTGCGTCTCCTGCGAGGCCACATCGCGAAACAGCACCGTCATCTTCTTGATGTCAGAGTCGAATGGAAACTCGGCCAGGTGCGTCCACTTGGCATCGCGGCCTTCCGAGAGCTGCGCTCGGTTCCAGCCGAAGCGTGCGGCAAACACCTCGATGGCAATCTCTGTAGGCGCTCCGCGCGCCCGCCACTGCCTGCCGGGTTTCTCCTGGTCGTCGCCGTCGTCGCTATCGGTCTGCTCCAGGGTCGCGAGGTTGGCAAGCGACGCGACATTCAGAAACCCCTGCAGGGCGGGCTTGGCCACGGGTTCGTCGAGCGGCGCGAAGACTGTCGAAGCCTCCGCCTTGTCCAGCGACTGCTCCATGTCCGAAGGCTGCGAGGCGCTGAAGAGGACCTGCCCCGCTGCCGGGTTGTACATGTCGTTGTCCGTCTCGACGGAGAAGGTGCCGCAACCCGGAAGCCAGGCCTTGCGCAACACCATGCGCCCCTGCGTGATGGTGCCCGTCTTGTCCGAGCAGATGTTGGTGATGCCGCCCAGCGCCTCGAGGCTCTGCAGGTTGCGCACAATGACGTGCCGCTCGACCATGGTCTTGGTGCCGGCCGCCATGGTGACGGTCAGCACGAGCAGCAGCGACACGGGGATGGTGCCGATGGCCGTCGTCACGGCGTACAGGATCACGTCCTGCCGCGTGTCGAACTTGTTGGCGCCGAGAACGACGATGGCGCAGATGACGGCAAAGGCAAAGAGCCAGAGGAACAGCTGCGAGAGCTTCCGTTGCAACGGAGTGCCTACCGTGAGGCCGAGGAAACGCCCCAGCCACACAACGACGGGCCTCGAGCAGCGCTTCAGCAAGGAGATGGGTGTCTTGGCTTCCTCGACGTCGCCTGTTGAGTCAGAACTTCCACCCAGTGCGCTCGCGATCAGGCCAATCTCGGTATACATGCCCGTCGCGAAGACAACGCCCCGGCCGCGGCCCTTTGTGATGCTGGTCGAGCTGTACACGACATTCAGACGGTCCCCGGGCCCCGTGTCGTCGTCAAACGTCAGCCGCGGGTTCTTGGCCACCGGCGCCGACTCGCCCGTAAGCAGCGCCTCGTCCGCTTCGATGTTGACGGCCTCGATCAGCCGCATGTCTGCGGGCACCGAGTCCCCGGTGCCGAGGTCCACAATGTCACCGGGCACCACATCCGCCGTCGGGATTGTGATCGTCTCGCCGCCGCGAAAGACGTTGCAGATCGGCGAGCCGAGCGTGCGCAGAGAGTCGATGGTTTTCTCGGCGTGCAGGCTCTGTACGAAGCCGATGAGGATGTTGAGCAGGATGATGCCGCCGAGGATGCCGCCCTCGATCCAGGCTTTGATGCCGAAGCTGGCTGCCAACGCAAGCACCAAGACCTGTCCGGTCCCGCCACGCATCAGCACATGGCCATTGCATACGAGAGATGGAAAGTGACTCCGCTTACCAGCGTCATTGCATTGAAGATTTGCTCGAGAAAGATGGCCAGTGGCCGAACACCCTTTTCTTGGGCCAGCTCATTGGGGCCGAGTTCGATGACGCGCCGGGCTGCTTCATCGGCTTGTAGACCGCGGTCGGCGTCCGTATGAAGCTCTCTCAGGACATCTTCGCTGGTTAAGCTGTGCGCCGGTCTCAAGAGGGGCTTGTTGGACTGGCCGGAGATGTGGCCTTCCAGCGAGATCTGGGATTTTTGCTGAGTGCCCATGATCGGCAAAGACGCAGTACGCCATACATGTAGACACGAGGGTAACGGTTGAGAGAGATGAGGAAGGCAGCAGGGGGAGACGCAGGGCAAAGGTCAAGATAAATATATGCAAACGAGTAAACTGGCCAAGACTAAGTCGTTCACTCTTTAATGGTCCCAAACGGACTTTATAATCAACAAGTCTGTCTCCTTGACGCTAACATCGCCGCTACGTGCGGCAGTTGCACATTATATGCCATTTTTGGCAATGCCTGTCACCAAGCCCGCCAGTGATCCCTGTTCGGCACACCCGGCCAACGCCATCCCAAGACCATGAGATGGACAACGTTACCTGGCAGAGGGAAAACACTGGGACTTGGGGTGGAGTGTAGACGTCAATAGGCTTTTTTGGCGGCGCACAATCGTGATTAGGGACGGCAGCGCTAGACGCGATGGGGAAGCCAAGGATCACTTCGAGGCTGTGGAATGTGGAGAAGTGCGGGAGGGAGTCGGGAGCGGGCCTCGGCATGGCCGCGGCGGCTCCGAAGATGGAAAAGGCAGCCCAGACTCAACTTGAGAGATGATGTGGTGGCGGAGCCCATCTGAGTCTTTGTCAACAACACGTGCTGGGCGACTTGGCTGACATGACTGAAAGCACCGGTAATCCAGCCTGCTGAGCAGCTGAAGGTCAAGGTACACGTATCGACTTTCATCATGTTCGATGAAAGTCTTGCTTTCACTCGTCGGTCAAGCTGGCCAAGCAGCCTCTTCCAAAGCCTTTTCTCTTCTCTGTGGGCTCTCTTCGCTGTTTGTTTGTTTCTGGTCCAGTCAGAACGAGTCTCGAATCAACTGAAAAAGGCCCAACAGATTCAAAATGATTATGACGGCAGTCTGGTCCCTTTACTGGAACCAAGCTGTACACTGGTTTGTCCCACAACGAGTGCTGACTAAAAGAAAGTCAAATGACGTTTGAAATAGCAGGGAACCTTTCGAACGATGCGATTTCCTTGTCTAGAGTCGCATGGCCAAAGACTTGGCGCGCTTCTTTGAGCGGACGCTAACATTCCCTGGTACTTGGCACGCCGTGGGTTCCTCGACAGCTGAGCGCAAGACACTGGTTCCCGACCTCAGGGTTGCGGGGCTGTTTCTTGAGGATGTTTGGGCGGGCGCTTTGAGCTACTATTGCAGATGTTTCCTAGTCCCGGGTTAGAGAGAAGACCCGATCACAAGGCGGGCTGGACGGGCCTGATGGCATCGTTGCCGTTCGAGTCGCCTGCGGGCACGGCAACTTGGCATCTTGAGATGAGCTACTTTACTTTGGTTGCGTGCGGAATAAGTTGATAAAAAAGGGATGGGGGTGGACATCTTTTCGGCTTGTCGCCCCATACTCTCCAGAACACGCGAGCCATTTTGCCTTGCCCCAATTCAATGCTGTGGATCCTGGACAAATCGCTTTCAATGCGTGAAACAACACCGCTTCGCCTTAAATGCTCACTAGTATAGCTGATTCCCTAACCTCTACTGCTACCAATTTGCCGGCTTCTCGTTTCTGTAACGAGATGCTAAAGTATAGACAATTTCACTGTTACTCAGCGAGCCTCCGCGGCATCGATACTATCCATAAGGGCTGCCGGTCCACTGATGATTTGGAACTCCGAGTCCTGTAGACTGAGGCTGCCTTTTGTTGATTCATCAGAAACTTCCCGGCGCCTAGCGTCGGACATTTTCTGGACTGTTTCGCTGGAAAGCTTGTGAGACAAAAGGACAATTATCGACAGAGGTACCTTCGCTTGGTCGTAGACTGTAGTCTTCATGTCACAGTCGTCTAGGTCTTCGGAGGAGTCGGAATCTTCACACTCTCTCTCCCAATAACTTTCATACTGAGAGCATCGAAGCCATGGATCGGCGCATTGATCGATGACTCTCCGGCCGCACTCAATCATTGGTCTCTCCCGGCAGGATCCTTTGATGTCGGCATGAAAGGTCCAGGTCTGGATCTCGCATTCGAATCCGGGCTTGCAAGTCGTGTCGATCCTGACATGTTTGGTTACGATCTTGCCGGTAGTCTTCATATCGGAATAGGTTGCCGAGAACTCGGCATTGGTCTCCAAGACTGCGGCCTTGCCAGTGAGACCGAGCTTCAAGCCCCCGGTCCATCCTTTGGTCCGAGACTCCGTGATTGCTGTTGAACTCATGATGGTCATCTTGGAGTCATCGTCGGCGAGGTTGAGAGCGCGAAGCTCGGTGTTGGCAGTGTAGTATACTTTGGCGGTCCCAGACTCAAGGGAATGCCTGCGAAAGAATTTCGACCTGATGCACACGGGCCAATATATCGGACAGGTTGGCTCTTCGTGTTTCGGTGTCTCATCGTAGTACGGTGGATTTGACTTGTCGATGGTGAGGTCCTTTTCAATAGCTGCGATGATAGGTTGGACGTCCGAGGGCAGATCGATTGATTCGCCGTAAGCGGTCGCAAACAGAAGAACCTGTAGGAGAAGAGCTTTGCATATCATTGTGAACGAAGCGATGGAGACACGAATTGAGTCGTTGTAGAGTTTGGATACTCTCGCGTATCACAAAGCTGAGGTTGCTGAATCAAAGGATGCTTTTATACGCCCCCTCGACGTTATCGACTTATCCTTGCCAAGCAATGCCATTTCGCTCCTGCAGAGGCAGCCGCAAGATTGATCTTAAGAACCTCGCTTAGCCAACATACGACGCAGGCGAGTCAGAGAACAAAGATGATAACGTCCTATACGGGAAGTGCCGGCTTTTTGAGGCCGTCACGCAATTGACTAACCATGATCATCTGTACAGATCTGTGCGAATACGTCGTACGAGTTTGACTTTACTGTAATCTCATTGGATCCCGTCAGCTAAGAAACGTCGTACTGGTGCAGGTCCACGTGGGGTCTCAATTCGTCGTTGGCAGAACTACGCGACCTATATCCGCTTCCTCCACCGTCGCCAAGATCTTTTTCTTCCTCGTCCGGGGACTAGCTCGGCCGCATACCATTTCCCCTCAATCCTTTGGAAATGCCACGGGGTCAAAGCGACATCCAAAAAAGATACGCGACGCAGTCTGTTGGGCGGTCCCGAGGGAATGGAGGCCTCCAAAGTTGACGAATGCCGTGGAGTCTCGGAGGGAGGGCTCGTATGGGCAAATGCGAGATCCCGAGGCACGGGTGAACATTGTGCTGCTTTTACATGGACAAGGTCAGTGGGTGGGTGCGCAAGGGAACATGTAATTATGGAACGTCTTGGAGATTGACACGCTTACACCACAATCGGCGCTCCCCAGAGGCAGCGAGTGGTCTCCAGTAACATGACATGCTTGAATCAGTAGACGAGTCTCGCGTTGATTACGTGTTTGGCGCCGCACCATGCTTGCCTACCCCAGCTCATGAGCGCGTCTGGTTTGTCATCGCGACGTTGGAGTCTACCCACGAGACGACAGCGCCAAGAAACCCGTGGCTATTCAACGGGTCCATTCCCCAGAGAGGTTGTCCGGGCGTCATCGAGGAGCTCGTAGCCCGTACTCTGCAGCTTATATGCAAGAAGATCCTCATCCAATGAGAGGGCTGCGCGTGTGTGCGGACAAGTAGATGGCCATGCATAGGTCTGCATCGGTGTGTGGCATATCATGCGTGGCATCGAACACGCACATACTCGTACTCCTAGCCACGTCCAAGCACAGATAGGGCCGGAGACGAGACAGGCTGCACTTATGCGCTGCGGGACGGGTTGCAGCGACAAGGCGTTTGACTCTAGCACGCAACGAGCCGCGGCTGGTGCACCACGCCGTCAGCTGCAGTTGCGGTTCGCTGCCGGAGCGACGATGCCCTTCTGTTGCCTCGTATGTTCTCTCCCAGACCCAAGTGTTGACGAGAGGACAACGCGGCTGAATCGTTGGGCAGGGCTGCCCGTGCAGACGGGAGGTGTGATATCATGTTCGAGATATAGGATGTGCGCCTGGGATCCATCGAGTGCCTCCGCCCGTTATTTCTTTTAATGGATCCCTCCTAGTCAGCAATTTGATGCCGAGTCAACATCGCGACTGGCCGCCTTGAAAAGGCCGCTCGGCAGCGACCGCTTCAGCCCCGGCCCTCGCCAACCCGTCGCCCGTCGAGGGTGACACGTTCTGTCTCAACCGCGCTACACAAAGCCGCGGCCGCCTTGCAGCGTTTTCTCCCACGGGCGGCAGCGCGCGTGTCCGAGCACGAGACGAGTACCATTGGTCTGCAGGGGCTTTGGTAGAGTCTACTCGTACATCACTCATACGAACAGGCTGATGAGGTGTCGGGGAGGTTCGGACGCCTCTGCGACGAGCATGTCCCATTACCGTGCCCTGTCTCATCACTCGGGTCGAGTTTCTTGTTCGCGGACCCCTGCGATCCGGACTGTCGGTTCCTGTGGGAGACCATGGTGCCGTGGTCATTCCCGGGCTCGAGAAGTGAGGCGGACGCGACCAATGACGGGCACGCGGCATGCGACAAACGCCCCCGGGGACGCGCAAGAAGCGGCAAGTAAATGACGTCGGGCGCAGTAGAGAGGTTATTAATATACTCGTTGGGAGCAATGTTATGCGGAAAAGAAATACGGATACCGTCTTTGTGCATGGTTTGGGCGGTCGTGAAGCGTGAGCCGTCAAGTAGTGATGCTGGCAGCCTACCAGTGCGCGTCCTCAAGCGCTGACCTTGCTCAGATTGGCGCGGGTCACGTGGTGCGACACCAGGCGCGTGCCGGCCACAGTCGCACTGAGAACGAACAACATGTCGCCGCATCGGCTGTCGTTGGATTGAAATAGCCAACTGCGTCGTGGTTGTGCTACATGATACCCTCCTTCACCAAGGGGGGGGATCCTCGCAGGCTTCCATGTCGTTTCCACGCTACTCTTGGCGCACACTCCACGAAAGCAACCAACGCTAGGCAACCAGACGACGTTCCCTCAGACACACCATCCGTCCTTCGATGCGTGTCGCTTCTCGGCCCAAACAACATCACCTGCCTCTCACCTTTTTCCTGTCCGCGGGCGACGCCGAAGCACAGTCAGATGGAAGGCACGCTGATGTTGACGACGCCCCAAGCAAACAAGAGTGCACGAGGCAAAGGACAAGGCCGCCCGCTGGTGCTGATTGCTGACGCGCAGCTGGTACTAGAGCGAATACTCGACGCTCCATTTCAGGCATCCTTAGGCGAAGCAGGAACCAGTAGACGTACTGGGCAAATGCCGCAGACGCAAAAGAGCCAGCACTGCCACTGCAGCTGAGCGAATAGCTTCTTCTGCCCATCAGGTCGGCCTCGCATCAAGTCAAGTGGCCTGCCCGTTCCGAGGCGTCCGCCACTGCAGGGCGTACGATTCTTACCTACTGTACATCGTCGCAACAGCCCGTCGAACGTCGCCATTCTCCCTTCGCTTGAGCATATGCCCCGTGCCCCTCTCGCGCCAAACGAGGTCACAACGCGCAAGCATCATGTGCTCCGCACCCTCCGCAACGGGAACGATCCGTAGCCCAGGTAGGTATTTGAGGCTGACCTCGGAAATGCAGCTCGGTGCGGGGGCACTGCCTTGTCGGCTGCCTTGTTGGCTTGCTTCAAGGTCGTTGGTTCCCGAATCGATCGTGTCGTTCAATGCTACCAAGCTTGACAAGCATTTGCGCTTCCAACTGTCGTTGGGTGTTGGGTCCAGTCAGAGTTGAGCCTCAACCAGCGCCTCTTCTTCAAGCCTACACGCATTCGCCAACGTCAGCCGCTCCGGATTTCGTACCGCTTGGTTCTAAGCTGCTTCTCAAGCTGACTTCGTTAATCTGTAATACCTCGGAGCAGACACTCCTCGTGCTCCCGAGTCGTAACTCGTAACTCGATCACCGCAAAGGTGCATACATCGCAATGACGCTATGCCGTCCGACGCCCCCCAATGCACATGTCGCCGTCAGGAATCGTGTTGCTGCCGTCATCATCTGCAGCGCAGTTGACCATGGAGGCACCTCCTGCCAACCTTGCAGGCTATTGTTTCCGTCTCCTCCTTGATGCCCCGCTCAGTTCCCTCCCCATCAGGAACATCGCCGAGAGTCCTCGCCAATGCTCCTCCTCTCCTCTCCTCAGCCACATGTCATGCACGTGTAGTCCCCATGCTAGACCAGGCTGCCATTGCGTGCGCCCAAGACATGACGAGTCGCCCGCATTTCATTCGCGGAGGTCGGGTGGGCGAGCTATCGAGGTGCTTGCAAGGCTTGCTCGAGCCCCGTGGTTTGCCAAACGCCATCCATCCCTGTCTGCGGCAAAGTGCGGGAGGCCCCGCACTTGACCTGCAGGCCGCTGACCGGGGGACCATGATCACGGCCTTGCTCCCTTTTCTCGACGGTCGGTGTGCAGGGGCGCATGTCGTACGAGTACAAGGCAAGCCCAGAGCTCCCGAAAAGGAATGCGTTGTCCCGTAGCGTGCGAGCCGACCCCTGCATCTCGCGAGGCTGCTGGACTGCTGCAAGGCTGTGAGGCGTCACTCCGGTTAGAGCGGACGGGACAGTTCGGAGTCAAGACTCTGGAAAGCGTCGTGGATAGCTTTGTCAGCCTGGCCCGAGGCCAAACCAGCGAGTTGCCGAATGGCATGGAGACGTGAGAACATTAGTGCCTTGGGGAGCATGACGCTTGACTGCCAAAATCAAGGCAAGACATATACACGCACCCAGCTAGAGAGCTAGAAACAAAGGGGCAATCTTGGCCTGCTACAGATGTGAAAGGGACCATTTGCTAAGCAATCCCAAAGCCACCGTCCTGTCCCATAACAGCATGATTCTCAAGAGCAAAACCAGTAAAGCGATAGAGCGAGCGACGGGGTCACCGTGGATGGCGTGAATGCAGGGCCCCAGCCAAACCAATGTCCTTCTAAAACATAAAGAAGAAAATGATATATCGCATAGAAAGGGACTCGACTGGGTGTTGTAGTCGATCAATTTGCGCGAGGGAGCAGGGCCAATTCGGACTGGATTCTCTTGGATTCTGGACTGTTGAAAGTCCGCCGAGTGCCACGTTGAAGCAGAGGCGTCATTGCCATTCGTGTGCTCATCGTAGCGAGTTCCGTCTCGCTGGGAACAAGGGCTGCCGCCCCATCCCCCTCCATGCCCATTTGGAAACGTATCAACGGTTGGTCTCGCCCGTCTTGACCAGGTTGGCACACTTGAACGTTGTCTCACGTCTTGGTCGCAATCTTGGCCGGTCAAGCAGGCGGCTGTTTTGGAGCGCCATGTCGTCCACGGATGCGGACGAGCCTTCAAGGCGTGGCTCCCGGCTCGCGTCTGAGCTGCTGCTGTTTGTCGAGTGGTCCTCACCGCACGAAAGTGACGACCACTCGGCAACCACTTGCCAAGCCCACGGTCACGCGTCGTCCTCAAGCTCCATATCCATGTCCGACATTTCGACGTTGTCTCCGTCGGGAAGCCCTTCCAGGACAACGTCATACTTTTCCGTGACTGAAAATGAGCGAGCCTCGTCGTTCCATCTTAGCCATTTGTCTGAGCTTGCTATCCTTCGCCCGAGCCATAGGATCCGCTCTTGGCGCTCTCCGGCCTTGGACGCTGGCTCGAGATATCTGTCGTCCTCGTCGATTTTGTGATTGTCGAACCAGCCATTGGGGAAGAAGTCCTCGACGTAGACGAGCCCGCGCAAGGCGTAGTCCTCGGCTAGTGGATAAGGCAACTCGCCCTTTTCGGGTTCCGGAAAGTCGCTACCGTCAATTCTCGGCTCAAACTTGCTCGTCTTGAGCAAGTAGTTGAGCATAATTGCGGTCAGTTTCCACGGGTAACGGCTCTCGAGGTGCACCATGGCAGCCGGGTATCGAGACATGTAGTGTAGGAACACCATGGTTGTGTGGATGCAAGACAGGGTATTCTTATCCCCCCATCGTCGGAGAATGATCTCGTAAGTCTGAACCGCAAACGAGAGAGCTTGCTCAAAAGTCTCTCCCGCTTCGGCCTCGGCGGAGGCGGAGGCGTGGTCCATGCCTATGTCACGCTCGTCCGTCCGCCTCGATATGGCCCGCATGAGCACGTTGGACTCTGCGCCAAACCCCAACAGGGAGCAACTCAGCGAAATGCCCACGTAGTAACTTGAAAAGTGTTAGCGGATATGGTCGAGTGCCTATACTTGCGCAGAGTCAACAAACCCTGCTTCCAGCCAATTGGAGTGGGTGCTTCCAATTCGACCGTCCAATAGCTCTAGGAACTCGTCCATTGATGGTTCTAGCTGTTGCTTTGATTTTCCGGAAAACAAAATACCGTGAACTCGAACAAACGCAGCGTCAACGGGCTCCAGCCGCTGGTGCAGACTCGAGGTCAGCAGCGGGTCGAAGAGCGTCATAACGCTATCTCGAGCGCTCAGAAAGGGAATGGGCACGCATAGCGACTTGGCATAATAATACAGCTGCTGCAACGCGTTGGGCCGCGCTAGGATCGCCAGGTGATGGTACAACCGGCCTGTCGTGGGCGATTTATCAGAGGCCTTGCTGTACCAGTATCGAGATACCCCTGTCCAGATCTCTCGATCCCTGATGTCATCGTCCTCGATGGCCATGCGATATCTACCTAAATCTCCGAGGCATTCTATCCATGTATCTTCAAAGGCAGGCACCGTCTCATAGAGAAGTGCCATCATGCTATACGCAATGTATATAAATGTGAGCATGTGCTCTAGCGAGGCCGGCAACTTATGCCGGAGGAGCTCCAGGAAAGAGTGTATGCCGTGCCGCCACATGCGTGCCGGCATGGCATACTTGGACGCCAGGCGGCGCAGGGCTTCACTCGCAGAAGGGTGCTGGCTTGCGAGGAAGAAGTCATGGTGCTCGTGGAGCACCGAGCGATGGAGAGCAATCAAAGCGTGATACTGTTCTTGGCTAAGCTGGTTCGCCTCCTGCGAGCTGTCGTATTCGATGCACTTGCTCTCTATCATAACCAGGCCCGCGTAGATGCCCTTGACCTCGGCTACGAGTTGCTCTTGGGAAATTGGCCTGGTCTCTGGCTGTCGGATCATCTCTGCTACCGAAGAGCTCTCCATGGGCGGGGATGGCGCCCCATGGTTTGTTGGGGGCAGTCGATGATTTCTCGTCTGAGGTGACCGTCTTGGGCCGCTTGCCGCCGCGAGCTGAGAAGGACGAGTCTGGGGCGTCTTAGGCCGCACATCATCGTCAGGACTCCAGAGCTGCCGGCCGGCCGCGTGCTTGGAGCCCCGGTCAAAGTCGCTGATGCTCTCGCTGAGCCTGGCGCGGCTGCGTCCCGGTGTCGGCGGGGACGAACCACGCTGCTGGGCCACTGACGCAGGGGGGGAGCAAAGTTTCTTGCTGCCGCGCTGGCTTCGCTCGGCCGACTCCCCGGGCGTTTCCGGCAGATCTGACCCGACGGGCCGATCGGCGCTGTCCACGGCGCCCGGAACACGTCGCTTCCTGGTCGGCCTGCCCGGCCCGGAGGCTTCCGCTGATGTGTCTGCAGCAGAGTTCCTGTAGTGGTCATGTGGTCAATGCACGATCGCACTCGTCGAAAAGAGACAGTTTGTGTGTGTGTGGCCTACCTTGGTGCGAGTATCGTGACAGTCTTGAATGCTTCCTCGACGTCCGCATCATGGGCGAGGCTGGGGTGTCTTGAAGCATCGGCACGGACGTGTTCCCTGAAGGACTCGAGATCGGGCTGGATTTCGGCCTCGCAGACGGGGCAGCTTGCACGGCCGGGGCCAGTCTCTTGACGGGCCGTCTTTCGCAGGTGGTGAACCCAGCCTTTGGTGAGCCTGTCCATCTCCAGGTGCTCAGGACATGCGATGGGCATACACAGCACCGGAGCAGGGCCGGCGATTGGATCGACAAGGGGACCGCAAACGGGTACGCGCAGCAGGGCAGCGCGGACGCGCAAGTGGGTGCCGCGTTGTTGTCGTCTTGGTGCGGCGCCGTGTCACGGCTTGCGTCTGCTCGTTGCCGCCGGCGGACGGTGGACGGTCGATGGGATGCGCGTCGGCCTAGAGTAGGTGTGCCGGGTCAGCGATTAGGACAGACAATGACAAGCCCGCCGGGGGCGAGGAGCCGCACGGAAAGGGCATGCAAACGACTATATCGCCGAGCAGGAGGACTGGGCCGCGGCACAAAGCATGCCCAGCCGCATCAGCATCGACGAGCAAGGCGAGGCAACTGCAAAGGTCGGGTAAGACAAAGGGACAGCAAGGCGCGGCGCCGCAGCAATCAGGGCCGGTAACAGGTAGCAGAGGCGGGAGCGCTGGGACAAAGCACACCCAGGCAGGGCTGCAGGGCTGCTGGAACGGCGAGGCAAGGCAAGGCTACCCGTGGAGCATGAGATGGCGGTAAACGTACCTTTTCCGTTGGAGGTTGGTCCGGAGCTGTCCGGAGCTGGCCAACAAGGCGGGCGCCCAAAGTGCGTCCCTCGGTGATGCTGGAAATGGAGCTTCGCGAGTCGAGTCCCTGGCTGACGTTGGTATATCCGCACCAGGTACAAGGTACCTGTGGCAGCCGCCTACATGTACCTACGGGCAAGGTAAGGTGATAATAAGGTACCTACTGTACCTAGGCGTTGGTTGGTCTGGGGGCCGTCGTGCTTGGGGACAGCTGGGGTTGCACCCGTGCCGCGTGCAGGCAACCACCAACGGGAGCTGACAGGGTCGCTGACAGGGTCGTCAGGCCTAGCAGACGGTGTGGGGGCCTTCGGTTGGAAGACACGGGGCTTCTGGCCGCCTGCAGGTCGCCCGACGCCTTGCGTGAGGCTCAAGTGCAAGGTGGGGCGGCGCTGCGAAGAAAAGGCTCGCCTTGCGCACTCTCTGTTGCTACGACGCTCTCGCACACTCTCCACTCTACCTTACCCAAACCGCCTCTGCCTTGCGAGTTGCGGCAGACGGAAAGTGGGCGATGTCGACGGGGTCGGCGCTCGCAAGGGAGCAACGATGGCAGCGATCCAACCTCCAGCTGCTTCGTGAAGTCCGTGGGCAAGTACGAATACCTACAGCGCTGTCGACGTGTTGTCGAGCTGGTACTGCACTGAGCACCCGAACGTTGTCGTGGTCGGTGTTGTGTCAGTGTCGCAATCGTCCGCGCAAGCTACCGTACGAACATCACAGGCTTGCGGCTTCGGCGTGCTTCTTTTTATACAAATCGTTGTTGCCTTTGTTCTCGCATCAAAGGCGGGGTTTTCAGTGTCACAAACTGCGAACAACACTCGGATAGGATGCTCCAGAAGGCGCAAAGAAGCATGCGTGTTGGGCATCTGGAGAGTCTCGCACCCCCAGCTTTAAATACCCCTGCCGACCACATGCCGTGACGGATGGACGCGACCTGCTTGTCTGTCGCCGCGCTGCCTCGTCCGGTACTAGTGGGAGGGGGCAGCGCTGCTGGGTGCATTCACTTCGAGCGGCGGTGTCTGCAAGTCACGGTGGCGATGGGTGTAAGTCATGTGGGTCGATGGCCAGACATAACGCTTCGTGGGCCGCGCGGTAGCAGAGGTTGGTAATTCATCGCGAGTGATCCGTATATCCTGACCACTCCGCATACTCGCGTGCTTTGTGATGGTGAAATGGAGATGCAAATGGCGCAGTCCTCTTCACCGCTGCCATTCTCTTCTTAGTGATGGGCCCGGCCGCGCTGGCACATTGTGTTATGGAGGGCCAGGGGACTCATTTTGTAGTCGTATCTTGATCAGGACTTGACCTTTATCAGCTCTGAGTGGAATGAGATTTGAAGGATCCGTCACTCTGTTCTCTAGACTTCGGCCTCGCGCCCCGCGGCACACCCGCGACGTCGCGCCGCGCACACACATGCACGGCCCACGCCCAACGCTCAACGCCCAACACCCGACACAACCACGGCCACGATCGTGTAATCACCGCGTAGCACAGTCGCCGCGGCGGCGAAGGCCACGGGGAGACGGCGGCGATGGCAGTGCGGCGATGAAGATGCGGCGGCGACCACCACCACCACCACCATGCGGCGATATACCTAATACGGCGATGTGCTACGCCCGCAACGCCTGGCCGCGCGCTCCTAAGGGGTCAGGTATCGAGCCCGCGAAGCCCGGGCGGGCCCAGGACGGCGACTTGAGTATAATTATATACAATCCTACCTTGGCATTAACAATGTGCTCTCGTGATCACTCTGTTATACTTCACTCTCACTCTATAGTCCAAGTTCAACTTCACTACATTCATCATTTGTTGAGGACGAACAAACACGTAAGAAGCCGAGAGCAACGATCCTGCGATAAGACAATGAGTGAAGCAATTACTGCCCAAGCAAATCCAGCTGTGGCTACAGCTCAGAGAGTGTCGAAAGGGCAACCAAGGCAGGCATATAGGATCACATCGTGTGATTTGGCGAGATAAAGTAGCAAAACGGCTACTATCTCAGAAAAGTAGGAGGAAACAACTTTTTACCATTGTCAAGCTAGAAAGAGCTCATGAATAGTGTAAAGCGCATGAGTGACTATCTGATCATGAGGATCTCGACATTCCCTTCCTATCCCATCAATATCGTTGATCCCTCTAACTTTTCAGGTTTCAGTTTTCTTAGTCAGGGATCTGCATCCGCAACCCGACGAATTACCCCGTACATCCTCGGGCGCGTAATATACAAGTCCAGTCTATTCATTCGCATTCAATTCGTCTAGAGCAGAACCTCCTTCAACAGAAAAGGGCACGGGGTTATTGCCTTGATCGACATCGCCAACAACGGTCGGCATCGGCCTTGGGGGTGAAAGCGCTGTCCCTAGCTCATTACTGCGGAATGGGCAAATTCGGCTGGGCTGTGATGATACCTCATCAATACACTAGTGAATAACTCCCAGTCAATAACGTCTCGTAGAACTCTATACTTAGGGCGATGACTTACGAAACCGACTTTGAGGCACTTCCAGATACCTTCCTGTTGGCCTTCCTGTGTACAAGCAAGGGCTGAAACGGCGCCCTTGCAGAGGTAGTATCCAGATCCGTACCTAGTCCCATATTTGCATTGTGCCTGCTGCGCCTCAGTTTTTATTGCTACTAGACTACGCGCGTAAGCCTCTTCCGGTCTGGCTGCGCAGAGTGTAGCAGAAGCTATAATAAGAATCTTTGAAAGTTGCATCTTCGTAAATAGCTTTATCGTATAGTAATCCTATAGGAGGATGAGTGAGGAGGATGAGTGAGGAGGATGAGTGAGGAGGATGAGTGAGGAGGATGAGTGAGGAGGTTGAGATTATCAGGACAGCCCGAACGTCTTTTATACCTTAGGCTAGATATATAAAGATACTTGCTATAATGGTTTGAACTTTTCCTTGTCTTCCTTCTAGGCCCGTTACCTTTTAGCCGTCTACCCTCTTAAATAATTAAGCCTTTATTTCCTTTGAACCCTAAAGGTGAATCCTTCTATTATATATTATTCTATTACTTTATATAATAAAGACTATATATATATTAAGGTCTAAAATCATACTATATTACCGTATAATATCTAGTAGTTCGTAGACGCCCTATAGGTTACCGTATAAGAGGTATAGCTAACTACCTTAGCTATTTTATATTCAGACTTCGAATATAGACACAAGCTTTATAAGCTCTCGTGTAGTTTATTAAAGATATACGACATCATGCATTGCAAGTGGCTTAGGCTTGTGAGAAGAGTCAGCCAGAGCCAGACAGAGTACTCTTAGTTGTCCATTGCTAACGCCTGCGCGCTCGGACAGCGTAGGAATTACCTTGGTATTTACGGAATCGCCGTGATGAGCTCGCTAGCAGGGAGCAGCCGGATAGCAACTAGTCATATTGACTTGTCCTTGTATGCCAAACGGACAGCACCGCCCGGCGCAGTACTCCTAACGCTACGACGCAATGCACGCAATTACGCAATCACGTAGACTCGACGGCGCGTTACGTTAGCCTCACTGTGCATCGTGACGCCAGCATAGGCTCGCTTGGCTCTGACACGTATATATACCTAGGTTAGCCATATAATACCATGATAAGCTATCTACAGCCCGCTGGCCCTCCTGTCGCCGACAAGCCATCAGCGAAAGTCCAGCAGCGATGCTGCCTGTAAGCTGATGTACCTTAAGCCCGACGGTGCCTCACTAAGCTGCGCGAGTAAGATTCGTCAGATAATCGAGCCTTCAAGTTTACGACCCCTTCAGCTCCTCCCGTCGCTATGAGCGTAACTAACCCTCACTTATCATCAGCGCCATTCGAGTCACGTCGATGCTATAGCTTTAGACTATCGCCGACTCATGGGCATCGGCATTGACCAACGACGGGTCCCAATACTATCTTTGAGTCGCCTCGTAAGGTAGCGGCGTTCGGGGCTCATCCAGTCTATCAATGGGGCAGCTGTCAACAAAACGCCATACGTGACAGCAGCCATTAGGCCGTCCGAAGCACCCACTACCCATAGAGATTTTACTTCTCGAGATACTACGTGCGCTATCCTCGGTGCACGTCTTCTCTAGTCTAAAGGCGGAAGCTAACGAGATTGAGTAGAGCGAGTTTAATTTTTTTTATACTCGGCTAGTCCGTTAGCGTAGCGTAATTAGCTATTTAACCCTAAACATTCTGCTGGCCTCCCTTGTGCGCTAGCTACGTACTTATCTTTCTACTGGCCGACGGCTCGCGAGTTTACCGCAGGCCGTCTCGGTCTCCGGCATCCTCCTATGCAACTTGATACATACAGCGGCAGGTAGCACGACGCACCAGACGACACTCGCCAATAAGGTTGTCTATTAGAGAGATGATCCATCACCCTCCTATCCGCTATCGGCTTCGGCCTCTCAGATACGCAAGCAGTTCCACCGGAGATCTGCGTGCAAGACACGTATATTCCATAACGTTCAGAAGAGAAGAATATTGAGGAGTACCCTGTCTCGCCTTGGCACCTGACCGTAAGGGAGCTCTGCAAGAAGCACATTATAAGCCGTATAGCGATCACTATATGTATCATATTTAGCATTGTATAGTGCCATTTTGCTCAGGTGCGCGATGGCTTCGATGTAACTGGCTCGTTCGATATTGACAAAGCTCAAATCTCACTATCTTCATTGGTGTTACTAGATCTGTAATGTATTTGTGCTTGACTATACAATGCATGTCCTACAGTCGCATCAGCTGAATGTTGACGTTGCTACAACGCTCCGAGATGGTCCTAAAGGGCAGCTTATTATTACTTGAAGTAGCGTCTCGAAGGCATGGGTAATTAGGCTCAAGCGCTGATACGAAGCCGACAGACAAAATGTCTTGACGTCACCAGAAGAACAGTTTTGGCTTCTCGGCCATTAGACATCGTCCCGGGCACCCTATTACACGATCGAAACTGAGATTATCTCATATGCTATTCTCTCACTTTAATGACTTTGAAACCTAGTTGAAGGCAGCACCCCCGTCCTGTGCTTCCGTATGCTCCAGCCTTTCCGTCGGAATTCGGGGGGAGCATAGAAGAGATGTGTCATAGTAAATATACCAGTAAAAGTATTGGCTTAGTGCATCTAGGCAGAATCAAAGCACAGATCATCAACGTTAGCACAAAGCCATATATAACTCGGCTCTACAGCAACGTGGCCCTTCCATTTAGGTCGTGCTCCCTTTCAGAACGATTTGAGCTTTGGGTACGATGCCAGCTACCTTATGTGTTTGGTTTCAATGTAGCGGTGAGAAACCTGGTCGTCCACCGCTATCACATTGAAAGCCTGTTTAAGGCAGGCCATAAATTGGCATGACTTATTCTCGAAAACACAAAGCCTAGCACAATGCATCACCATCGTAGTACCATCTCTGATCTGTGCTACTTGTGAGGTGTGCTACTTGTGAGGTGAGGTTTGTCCACCCTGGTGGCGCAAGTGCTACCCCTGAACAACACCCGATAGCCCCGTGCAGCCCCCAACTACGTTGACACTTGCGTGCGATCTTATGGCGATTTTGGCCCCTATCCGATTGATTCGGCGGTCAGCAGTGCGGCACAGTCGTGGTTGCAGGTCTCTTAGACGGGCCTGGGCTAAAGTCACCTCCTGGGGGTGATCAACCATCAAATTACTGGCAACGAGACTGTTTGCATGAGAGCGTCAGACTTTATACAGCGAACGCAGAAGCACGTTCGAAGCGAAAGTTTTTTTGAGAAAATAGAGGAAACATGGAATGGAACAGGCATTCGGCCTCTCACACGAATAAGAGTGTCACAGCTGAGCACTTGATGTCTTTGTTATTGATTGGCGAATCACGAGGGTTCCGATACCTCAGACGAGGGGTGGCAGCTGGGCACCAGTGCATACGACACAAGCCTTTTTTGGCGCACTCGGTCTGCATGCAGTGGCCACGTTGGACGATCCTGTTCGATAATGTCGAGCACCTTTAGTAAAACGGCCGCTATATCAGAAACGTCGGAGGAAACAACTATCCTCAATTGTCAAGCTATAAAGAGCTCAGGAGTAATTATCTAATCATAAGGACCTAGACATTCTCTTTATATCCCCTCAATACTAGGCCCATCGTTGATCCTCCACTTTTTCGGGTTTCCGTTTTCTAGTTCAGGGTCTACACCCACACCACACCCTAACAAACTATCCTCAATACTAAACCCTACATAATTACCCCTTAGATCTTCAGGCGCGTAATACACAAATCCAGTCTATTCGTTCGTATTTAATCCGTCTAGAGGAAGACCTCCTTCAACCCCAAAGCGCATAGGGGCGACAACTTCCTCTCCGACAGTGCTAGAGGGCTGGGTCCGGGTTGGCCTTTGGGGCTCGAGCTCTAGCCCTAGCTCGTTACTGCGGAATGGGCAAATCCGGCTCTGTGATGAACCATTTAAACACTAGTGAACGAGTCCTGATCAATAACTTCTCGTAGATATCTATATACTTGGGGTGATAACTTACGAGACCGACTTTGAGGCACTTCCATGTGCCTTTTTGCTTATTATGCTGTGTACAAGCAAGGGTTGAAACGGCGGCCTTGCAGAGATAGTACCCAGCTCCCCTCTTATCCCTATATCTGCACTGTGCCTGCTGCGCCTCAGCTTTTGTAGCTAGACTACGCGCGTGAGCCTCTTCCGGTCTGGCTACGCAGAGTGTAGCAGAAGCTACCAAAAGAATCTTTGAGAGTTGCATCTTCGTGGATAACTTAATCGTAGGGTAATTAAGGACTTGTAGGAGGAAGAGTGATAGGCCTAAGATAAAATAGGATAGCTCGAAGATCTTTTATACCTTAGGACAGACCTGAAAGAATACTCACTATAACGGTCTGAAATCTTCCTGGAATTCCGTTTAGGCCCGGTACCGTTTAACTTTCTGCTCCTGTATATAATTCGGCCTTTTTTCCTTTGAATTCTAAAGTTAAACCCTTCTATTATGCTACGTTAGTTTATTACTTTATGCAATAAAGACAATATATATACTAAGGTCTAGATATACTACGTTACTGTATACCTACGCGCGGGGTGCCTGTTTTTCCACAGGGCAAGAGTGCTCTCCAGAGCATCCCAATAGGTACCGGACAGGAAAACCGGGCTATCAGCAGCAAAAAAGTACTCTGCTCAGCTCTTTCTTCCCTGCTGCAAACAATCCACCCCGCGCGAAGGTAATCTCTAGTACTTTCGTAACTCCCTATAGGTTACCTTATAAGAGGTATAGCTAACTACCTTAGCTATATTATATTTAGACTTCGAATGTAGATACAAAGATTGTACGATATTATGCATTGCAAGTAGCTTGGGCTTGTGAGAAGAGTCAGCCAGAGCCAGACAGAGTAAGACACGCACTCATCTTTCTACTGGCCAACGGCTCGCGAGTTTGCCTTAGGTCGTCTTAGTCTCCGGCATGTCCTCCTGTGCAACGTGTTAGCGACAAGTGGCACGACGCGCGACACTCGCCAATGAGGTTATCCATGGGAGAGAAGATCCATCACCCCTATCCCCTTTCGGCCTCAGCCTCTCAGATTTGACATGGGCAAGTCACTTGCACCGGGATCTGCGTGCAAGACACGTGTGTTCTATGACGTGTAGAGGACAACAACACTGAGGAGCGCCTTGTCTCGCCTTGGCACCTGGCCGTACAGGTAAGGGAGTTCTGCAAGAAGCACATCGTAAGCCATATGGCCTTCACTATTATATTTGGCATTGTATAGCGCCATTTTGCGCAGGTGCGCGATGTTTATAGGCTCATTCGATATTGAGAAAGCTCAAATCTTAATTACTGTCTTTCTTGTTGTCACTAGATCTGCAATGCATTTGTGATTGACTACACAATGTGCGTGGTACAGTCGCATCAGCTGAATCTGCACCTCACGAGATGTCTCCAGTGGACAGCTTATTACTTGAAGCGGCGTCTCCAATCCGCTTACCTCCGGCTCCAGAGGACTGTAGAGAATGCAGCTTTCATCCTCGCACGTCGCTGTACGTTAGGATCTTGTGAAATAGCCAGCCTCGGAGGAAGCTGAGAGATGCACAAGGCAGCGGTGTCAAGTCAGGTCTAACCTCACGAAGGCATGGGTAACTAGACTCGAGCGCTGAAGTGCGAAGCCAACAGACGCAATGTTTTGACGTCACCAAAGAATACTTTTGGCTGTTCGGCAATTAGACATCATCTGGGGCATTTCTGTTTGATGAACGAAACCGAGATTATCTTCTGTGCTATCATCTCACTTCAACGACACTGAACAACTAAGGCAGCACCCCCATCCAGTGCTTCCGTATGCTTGAGCTTTTCATCAGCCTTTGAACGGAGCATAGAGCCAAGAGGTGTCGTAAATAACTTTGCCAGTTGAGTGATTGGCTAGTGTATCTAGTTGAATCATCAGAATCAATGCACACACCATCATCCAGTGGCATGTCAGCACAAAGCCATATATCAGTCGGCTCTACAGCGACGTGGACCTGTAATCCTTAGCACTGAACCCTAGACAATCACACGTCAATCATTTATTGAGGACGAACGAACACACAAGAAAGTGTCGTAGGGGCAGTCGAAGCAAGGCACAAAGAATCATTGATCACATCGCGTAAGTCAGCAATACAAGGTAGCGAAACGGCCAGCGTCTTAGAAAGGGAAGAAATAAATATCCTCAACTGTCAAGCTCATAAGAACTTATCAATAATATAAAGCGCATTCGTGACCATCTGATCATAGGGATCAAGACGTTCCTTTTATATACCATCAATATTAGACCCATCGTTAACCCTACACTTTTAAAATTCTGTTCCCAGTCAGGGGTGTACCCATCACCCCCATAAAATCTTCAGGTGCGTGATTGATAAGTCCAGTCTATGCATTCGCATTCAATCCGTCTAGAGCAAGACCTCCTTCAATACCAAAGCGCGGGGGTTGCTTGAGTTCTAGAGAGCCGTAGTCAATGGTCGGGGTCGGTGTTGCGGGCTCGAGCTCTAGCCTTAGCTCGTTGCTAGTGAATGGGCAAATCCGGCTAGCCTTTGCATTTCTGAAACACTAATAGATTAATTTTAGTTAATAAATGCTCGTGAAAATCTATGTACTTAAGGCGATAACTTACAAGCCCGATTTTGAAGCATATCCATACACCTTCTATTTCGCTATCTGGTGTGCAGGCAAGGGATTCCACAGCGGCCTTGCAGAGGTAGTATCCAGATCCCCCCTTATCCCCATATCTACATTGTGCCTGCTGCGCTGCTGTTGCTTGACGACGCGCGTGAGCCTCTTCCGGTCTAGCTGCGCAGAGGGCAGCAGAAGCTATAAAAAGAATCTTTGAGAGTTGCATCTTCGTAGATAACTTAATCGTAGGGTAATACTAAGGACGTGTAGGAGGATAAGTTGCGGGCTTAGGAGAATTAGGATCGCTCGAAGATCTTTTATACCTAGGATAGACTTATAAAGATATTTGTTACTTATATAAGGGTCTAAAATTGATCTCGTATTTCTTCTAGGCTCAACCTTCAAACCTCCCGCTCTTCTATAGAATTAAGTTTATCTCCTCCAAATCCTAGATCTTTTCTATTATGCGTTATTTTATTACTTCATGCGATAAGGAATATATATGCTATAAGGAATAAACTATGCGACGTTATCGTATAATTGCTAGTAGTACTCGTACGTGACTGCCCCACAGGTCACCTCACAAGAAGAATTGTCAACATCAATGCCATGGCGAGCACCGACTGATAGGTGGTGAAGTAAAATAAAGCATTTAGGGCAATTGATACTGCACGAGCGCCTTGTTGTCTCTCCTCGGCAAGCGAGACAGTTAAAACAAGTGATCACTGCCTCCGCAGGATCTGGGGTGGTGTCACTAAACCCTGCCTCTAGTAGGTGTGTGGACCGTCCCAATATGCCCAAGACGCCTCAGTTCACTTCAATTCATGCTCGCACGGAACAATGCATGCATCATCCATCGTTAGCCCGATGCCACGAGTCGGGGTGTCGGGCACTAGTTGATTCGTCTCGCTGGCGGTTGTGCGTCGACACACAGCCCGCCCTAGATCTCACTATCTTGCATGAAGGAAGCCTCTTTGCATCTTGCGACTGATTCCTGCCTTGTCTAGCGTCCCACAACCCTGCACCCGAGGTGCTCGCTTTGCTGCCCAGCTCGAGGTGGTTGCTGAGAAGTGGACAAAGGACCCTCGCGCCCTGTCTGAGACTTATCTTCTTCCGACCGTGCCGGCGTTGGATGGAGCCGCATCAGAGGTCAAGGAATACCGGGAGTCGCGGATGTATGCAGCAAGTCAGACTCGTGCGGCAACAGGGTAAGCGTCAGCGATACTGCTCGTAATCCGCGGCCTTTGCGAGCTTCGCCTCAACCCGGGCAATCGTTTCGGCGTCGTACACGGCATCGAGCGCCTTTCCTGCCTTGAGGATTTCTTTCTCGTGCCTGGTTGCCTCGTCCTTTGTCATACAAACCAAGTCTTTAAGACGGATTGTCGAGCTCTTCTGTGTATCCCTGCCCTCACCAATGACATTTACGCTAGTTTCCGGCTTGCGCCAGCGGACAAGCACCAGCTTCGTGGGGATGCCAGTGATGACGCTTCGAGAATGGTACAATTCCTCGGCAAGAAAGGCAACATCACCCTGCGTCAGTGGCAGCTTCAAGCCAACGAGTCCGGGCTCAGACAGCCGGGCCAGCTTCTCCTCGGAGCCCTGCACGTACGTGAGTATGCCTTCGTACATCTTGTCTCGCCCCTTTGCAGGAACGTAGTCAATGGGGTAGCCCGTGATGCTGAGAATCACGTGGTTCGCGGCCGTCATGCCGAAAATGGCGGGCATGGTCCCGAGAACGGGCAAGATGCGGACCCGGAAATTCGGCATCGCGCCAAGATCGCCAACGGAGCCTTTCTGGAACTCTTCCTCCGGCAGTGGCAGCAGCTCTGCCTTGCCCTCTCCGGTCTGTTCCGTCGAGTACACTACTGGGATGCCGCTCGTGATGCCCTGCAGCTTGAGACGTCGTCTCGTTGCCCTAGACAGCCTATCATCCCTGCTGGCTCCAATATCCCCCACGATGATTCTGGTCGGATCGCTCTTGCATCCTGCGCCCATCGCGCTGATGACCGGTAGTTTGTGGTCGTGGCAGTATTTCAGTAGCTCCACCTTGGTCTCGATGTTGTCGATGGCGTCGACTATAAAGTCCGGCTTCCGTCCGTCCTCCCAGGCTCCCAGCATCTTCGCGGCTACGGTTCCGTGGAACTTTGCTTGCTGAAGATCAAACTTGACCCAGGGCGCAATGGCGATGAGGCGGCGCTGGAGGCACTGAACCTTTGGCAGGCCGACATCGGCGAGTGTTGCCACGGCATGGCGATTCAGCGAGCTGAGAGTGACCTGGTCAAAGTCAATGAGCCGAACTTTGGATACTCCAGACCGCGCGAGTGAAGCGACGCAGTGGGAGCCGACGCCGCCGCATCCAACCACAATGACGAAGGAGTTCCGCAGCTTGTCAAGGCCCTCAGGGGTGAGGAACACGCGGTTCCTCGCCAGTTGCTCCAGAATCAGTTCTTCATCAAAATCTCCGGCCTGCGCTCGCCGCGCTAGGGCTTGATTCCTTGCATCTTCCTTGTCATCGGCCAACTCAGTCGATGCGCCGAAACTATTGAGCTATCAGGTGTCAGTACTCGCAAGCCTCATGCATGTCATCACACGTACTCTTCGTATGTTCCGAGCATCGTCTACCAGCGAGGGGATGGACTTTTTGAGCTCGCTCACCCTCTCCTCCCTCTCGAGAGCCTGATATCCCAATAGGAGTGATGCGACGGTGGCTCCAGAGAGCACAGCCGTCGCAAAGAGCTGGAATCGGGGGCTCGCTAGTGTTTCTGAAATGAAAGACGACATGGTCACGGCATCGCAAAAGCGACAATGGATGAGAAAAACAAGCTCGTCAAACCCAATTGTATTTGAAGCGACGTCAATGTGAGTTGCGACAGCCCAGGAACGAATCTTGAAGCTGGATCCTGACCCCAGAAAATTGATTCTCGGCGCTCGTGAATGATTAGTCATCCGCGATCTCGTTTCGAGGCAGCGCCAAAGTCCAGCTTCCGACCAGCGTCACCACAGCTCCAACATGCGACAAGCCCTTTAGAAGCGACGCAACAGCTCTACGAAACGTTGCGGCGACAGAAAGACACCGCCGTACCCATCCTCATCTGCGGCGACACGAGGACTCCATCGTAGTCATCCTCATCTGGAGCCCCGGCTCCTTGAGGCGCTGACAGCCATGCGTCCTCGACTTGTGGTCCGCCGCGGCTCGCCGATGAGCCCATCTCGGTTCCACCCTCAATTCTTCTGCATCCGCGCCTTTGCGAACCAGTCGACGCTCACATCCACAAAAGCCCGGCCAAGCCTGCCGTTCCTCGTCGTCCCAAAAGCCAGCCCATCCGTCGCCAGATCCTTCACATCCGAGCGCAAACGATGGTTCAAGCACGAGGCCAAGCTCGTGGCGCGTTACACAATCTCGCTGTGGGGAGTCGCTGCTGCGGTGCTCTTGATCTTCTTTGCGGCCAATGAGGAGATTGTAGAGAGGGAGTTTCCGACGCCACACGAGTGGCATTACCTGACGAGAAAGTTCTTGCGGGATGCCAACAGCTTCAGGGAGCCGAAGAACGGAGAGGTCAACTGGGCTCGGGCATTGGAGCTGGCGAGAGGTGTGGTCATTCGTCTGGAGGATCCTCAGCTGGAAGGGGATGGTGTCGTGAAGCTGTCCGAACATGAAGATCCGACGCTCGAGGTTCCGGGCGAGTTCATCAGCTGCGACATCTCGGCGAGGTCAGAGGAGTGGCGGAGAGGATACTTTGAGGCCAGTATGTTGGCCGCCAAAGCAGCCGAGCACGTTGACGGCTGGGTCCGCGACGTGTCGCGCAACATCGTCTCGCCGCCCGAGTTTGTCATCGGCCCGTCGAATCCGCGGCCCAAGCCAATCCCACCAGGGAATCCACATGCGCCGCGAGAGGAGGACTGCGAGATTGCGTATCCGTCGGCCGAAAATTGGTACATGAAGATCCTGGCAACAAAGGGGCTGACGTCGCGGCAAAAGATGGATGCGGCGCTCGAGTATGCGAGCTTCCTCGACTTCAAGGGGCGGGCTGACGGACCTGAGGCGCTTTACAACCTAGCGTTGACGGAAGCTACGCAGAGGATCGAGCCAGTCAAGCTGCCCTATGATCCACATACCTTTGTACTGAGAGACCGCGCCGAGCAGCCTTCATTGAACGTTCTTGACGCTCTCACAGCCATGGCCACCTACAAAGCCCGCAAAGGCGACGTCTCCTCTGCCCTCCCCATCTACGTTTCTCTCCTCAGAGCCCGCCGTGGGCTCTCCGACACCGCTCCTCGCGGCGCACTTACCGCTAAACCCAAACGAGTCACCATGTTTCAACAAGTCGTCAACTTCTTCTCGCCACCAGATTATCCCCCTCCTCCTCCAGACGGCTCTTTACCTCCCTGGCGCAGCCCACTCGAGCGCTGTCAGGAAGCCTCCCTGAACCTCTACATTGGCGAGATTCTGTACGCGCAGTCCTCTCGGGATGATGGCCTGGCTTGGACGCGTGATGGTGTCGACGCAGCGGAAGAGCAGCTGCGCGGGCTGGGCGCGGGCAAGCACCACAAGGACGCGAAACAAACGTGTCGAGAGTGCCTGGGCACGGGGCTGGGAAATTGGTCAACTATGGTGTCGCGCCTGGCTAGGGCTGAGGAAGCGAAGAAGAGCGACGGCCTCAAGTCGAACCGCTTTTCGTTCTGGAGCCAACCTAAGGATGCGGAGGGCCGCTGGGCAGCTGAGGAGACAGTCGTGCAGGAGCGCGTGAGAAGGACGAAGGAGTTGATGGAGGACGTGTTGCCACCCGTGACCGGGTTCACTTCGTTTTTCAAGGCGTGAACGACTAAGGATCTGTCGGTGTCATTTATAATCTTGAGATATCCATTGTACTCTTATGATCAGGCGTTGGTCCAGCTGAGCCAATGCAGGAAAGAGAATTTTTTTTACAATTTCCATTCTGCAGCATTGAGTTCCATCTGCCTTGTTTTGCCGGTATCTCTCTTCAAGGCAGGTTGCCCCTGTGACCTTGATGTCCAGCAACAAAGCAAAGCTTCTGTTTACTCGTGAGAGTCGACCGCCGAGCGTCGCTATGGCCCGCAAGTGTCACTGCTTCTTCCGCTATTCCACCTGCTGCTCCATCCCTCCTCGGTCGACCTTGCTAACGAGCGGCTTCTCCCCCTCGGGTATCAGGTCCCAGTCCAGCTCGACATGCTCTCGCTCTGTCTGTGCCGTGACGACGACGGGCGGGTTCTCGAACCCGGGCGTCGCCGCAACGGTCTCGAGATAGCGGAGTGCAGGCTGGAGGGCGTTGATCAGAATGAGCTCTGCGTAGTGAGGCTCTGCGGACGAGTAGCAAGGGCAACCGAAGCTCGGGACACCTTCGTCCGGGTTTCTTGCTGGGGAGGCGAGGGGGGTGTCGAGGGGTTCGGTAGAGACTACGTACGCTCGGGTTCGCTGAATTTGTGAGAATTTACACGACTCATAGTCACGGGACTCTCAAACTGACCTCTGCGAGAAAGCACTTGAAGCCATGGTTTGTAAGTCCATCATCTGGGTAGACGTTGCCCAGCAAAAGCATGGAGCTGAGTCTGTCACGCCAGGTTTCCCAGTTAATTTCGCGGTCCAAAAACTTGGTCACAATCTCACACGACTCTCCAATGGCAACCACACTAATCGCGGCATCACCTGTGGTTCTCCGCGAAAGGACATCGCTGAAGACGTAGTTGACGTGGGCTGTCGGATCTTCGTTCTGGGGGATGTCATTCAGGGTCGGCACATATCGCCGACCACAGTGAACCATACTTGGCAGCGGGACCCCTGTGCTGGCCGTGACGGTGAGGCCACGCTTGCCCTCGGGCCACCAGTACAATTGGCCTGTGTTGGCGAGGACGATGCCCGGTGGCGATGGGTCAGTGTCTGACGAGGCCTGCGCATCCAGCGCCCTCACCACGGACACCATGCTGCCCTTGTTGATGCCACCCGGTCCATTTGCAACGCGACCGGCCAGCAGGCCGAGATCCTGCGCTGGTTCGCCAAAGACCACCACGATCCGAGACTTGGTCATGAGGTCGGAGCTGGCGAAAACAGGGACGTGGGGATCCTCGGCCGTGGAGCCGAGTGGCAGGATGATTTTCTGCAGCCCTTCGATTTCGAGTCGCTCGTGGACAACCTTCTCCATGGCCCCTGTTTCCCAGATCAGCTTCCTGGCTGATCATCCCAAGTCCCGATACGGGTGTGCATTTACGGTCGAACGCGAATCGCTGACGCAAGTTGATGCGCGGGTTGCGATTCAGGAAGAACTTGAAATAGCAGTCTGGATCCTCGATTGATCGAACCTCATCGTCTTCGTTGATAAAGTACCTTTGCAGATTCAGTCTGAGGGCTATCTGAAGACATGGACTTTGGGGACGTACCCGAGACCCTTGAGGTCGTCAGCAAAGGAGGGATCTTGGGGCAGACCAGACCAGTGACGGCGAAACATGATGGGCAAATGCGGGATGTATGCGATGGGCTCGGTGTGTCTGGGGCGTTGGCGGTGCTTCTTCGAAGTATCCTGACGAACGAATGGTTGGAAAGGTTGAGAAGCAGAGGCAGGTTGCGGTGAAGAACACCCAGGCTGTTTGCTCGAGTCGAAGCGCTAGGGGAGTCGAGTCACTGTGATTGCAGCTGCGAGGGGTGAGGAGGCACTCAACACTGTTTGCAGGTACCCGACCAGTGCTGTTTGGCATTCTCCAGCGTCGTCCGTTTCTACCGTCTGTGCGACATGGGCACAAAGAGCTTGGGATGGCCGATCAGACTCAAGCCTAAGCACCTTCCATCTCTGCTCGTCGAGTTTCTTTGGTGCTCTACGTATCATGAAATTCCCCAGTACAAGGCCTTCACGTAATCTTAACTGGAGTGTATTCACAATAAAGTCATTGCCATCCGCTCACGTTACATGAGAACCAAACGCCGTCCAGATGCCTCCCATCGTTCAGTCATATAGCACGCCCCTATTCGCCAGCCAAACGCCAAAGACAGGACACAAATGTTCTCACTGATTAGAGTTGGAATTATAGCGGCTGCGAAAGGCGCCGCTGATGCTGAAGCGACTACTCATGGCGCCACGGTTCATATGGCTAGCCAAGGCCTCTTCCAGCGCCGACTGTGTGACGGATGCATCTATCAGATTAATTGTCAGTGGAGGCTCTGCAAAGGGGAAGATTTGCTGATCCGAAATCACTTACCGTCCAGATCACTAAAACTGCTGCCCATGCTGGGAGTGCCATCGCTGCCCTCATGAGAGCCTGCCTTTCCCATGCCACTGGGACTTCGCCCAGCCAGCTCGGCAGTGCGGCGGGGCGACAGCGGACCAGGCTCCTTCGGCTCGTGGGACTTGATGGGTCGCTTAAGCATTGCTGGAGAGCCCCCTGAAGAATCAGAAGTTTGTGAGTGGTTAACGAAGTCCTTGCCAGCCCTCTTGGGTCCACGCCTCGAGGCGCTCTTGCCATCGTCCTTTAGCGTCGAGGCCAGGTCTTGCGCCGAAGTCTGGTTGGAGGGAGTCGGGTTGGGGGGAGCCTGATATGGTTGGAATGCGGGCTCCGACTCGTCATCGTAGTCGTCTGGATATGGCTGGGAAGCCTCCTGCTGCTGGTACCGGGGCGGTCGACGAATGATGCGAGATTGAGCGGGACTCGACTCGTCGTCGTCGGACGAAGTAGTTGAGTTGGACTCGGCAGGGCCAGGTGACCCCGGAGCGTCCTTGTGGTCTTCGGGGGCCGCATCAGGCGACTTGGCGGCTGGCGGCGCCATGGGCAGTGACGACAAACGCCTCCGACTACCTTGCTCGGGCGCGCGAGCAGGCACCCTGAGCGACGACCCGCCAAAGTCTTTGAGAATGGTAGTGTTGGTCGAGGCGTTGCGCGACACCATCGGTCGAGTGGGCCCTTGGAGCGGAGTGGCAGCGGTGCTTCCATCGTGGCGTGGCATCGGCGAGTCTCGTCGAACTGAGAGGGCCGAGGCTGTCCTCTGATGCTCGGCGCTGGGCGTCGGCGTCGGCGTCGGCGTCGGCGCAGAGGAGCCCTTTGCTGCGGCCGTGGCCTTTCGAACCTGCGCGCGGACTTGAGATGCGTGTCGTTCGGTCAAGTAGGCGACTTGCTGGAGTAGAAAGTCGACGGGCACGTCGAAGCGTTCGGCGCTGTGTCTGATTAAGTTATGATGCCTATGGTTGTGGACGTCGGATCGATCACATACGCTTTGTTCCCTGCGCAACTGTCAGCTGCACATCAGTACCGTACGACTCGTATGAAAACTCACAGTCTATCTCTGTCTGCGCAGCGCCCGAAAGCATCTTCCAGAGCGCCTCGTCTTTACTGGGATCCCAGTGCACCTAGCAGCGTCCGTCAGCGCGTGGGCGACATCCAATGGTGGTGTTGCGTCGGGTGTCGGCTGGAGCTTTACCTGCGGCGGATCGACAAAGTCTCCGCGCGGAGCGGGCACACGCACGAACACGGTGTACTCGAGCTCAGCCATGTTCGCGCACACGGACCGGCCGAGGATGCGCCAAAGAGGATGGACGAGGTGAGGTGCGTGGACGTGCTGTGTAGGTGATGAGATGAGTGCAAGTGGCGCGAGCTGCAGCTTGCCCACCTGCAGGCATTCGAGGTGTCTGGGGACTAGCGATGACCGGCCCGCCTTAGCGTGCGTCTATGATTACAGCCCCATGCCGCCATTCGAGTGCGACTACGGACTTATTACACTTGTTGCAAGTTGGGCACTGGGTAGGACTATTGGTCGTTGTACTTGGTTCTCTGCGAATAAACCCTGGTCGGAGCTGTCTACGAAACGCTGTTGCACTCACGCCGTCAACGATGACTATCATGTAAACGCTCGCCAGATCCATTGTCGTTGTGTTCGTCAACACATCAACCAAGATATACAGGATCACTCGTCGAAGTCTTCCAGGACTGCTCCTCCGATCAGCATCGTTATGGCTCCGTATGCTTCTGATGGCTTCTCGTGCCCATTTTCACATCGCCTTCGTTGCTTCACAGCCTGTCTAGGGTAGGCCGTCTGATTACCTAATAAAGTGCCCCGCGGTTTTGACAGCAAGCCCCTCGGCGGGGTGACAGCCAGCGCGACGCAAGGACCAGGTCCGACCCAGGAGTCAGGACCATTCCGTCAATATGAATATCCACCAGACCCCGCGAAGCTCCGTTTGCGACGATAGCTGATTCGCCAACCTCACGTCTTCAACCACAGCAACGATCGGCGGTATTTTTTTGGCAACACCACCTCTCTAGCAGCAGCTATAGATCAAGAAGCCTTTGCAGAGCTCTTGTGTCAAACCACTGCCCAGTTCCCGTCATCGACCGTTGACCCGGCGACCCGCCTCAGACCGCCCGATCCGCTCTCGTCGGGCAGCCTCCTACCTTCTTGATACCGCCCGTTGTCCTCGATCACGCCATGGTCGTCTCTGAACTGACGGCCTCGGCTGTTGCCCGTGGTCCTATTCCACTCGAAGGAGGCGTTGGAGGAGGAGACGGACCACCCGCCCAGCTGCCGCCGATGCAGAATCGAGCCGGCTCCAGCAAAAGTCCATTTGCGAGGAGCGCACAATCCAGCCCCGTCAAGTGGCAGCTGCTGAGTGCCGAGAGCGTGGAGCGGGCCAAGAGAGAAAACAAGTTAATCTTCTTTCATATCGGGTATAAAGCATGTCACTGTGAGTCCTCGCTATGCCCAATCAACCTTCCGTCATTGGACCTCAACTCACATCGGCCAGTTTGTCGACTCATGGCTCTAGAGTCCTTCTCCAACCCTGAATGCGCCGCCATACTCAACGACGCCTTTGTTCCAGTCATCGTCGATCGCGAGGAGCGCCCCGATATCGACACCATCTACATGAACTACGTGCAGGCCGTCAGTAGTGTTGGTGGGTGGCCGCTTAACGTGTTTGTGACGCCCGATCTGGAACCTGTCTTTGGTGGGACGTACTGGCCTGGACCGGGTACGACACGTCGTGCATCTGCAGAGCACGAGGAGGAATCTCCCGACTTCCTTACCATCCTCAAGAAAGTACGTGATATCTGGAGGGACCAGGAGACGAGGTGCCGGAAGGAGGCAACAGAAGTCTTGGGCCAGCTACGAGAGTTCGCCGCCGAGGGTACTCTTGGGACTCGCGGCATAACCAGCAGCCTCCCGCTTGCGCCCGCCGGATGGGCGCTCCCATCGCTGATGCAATCTTCAACGGCGAGGGATAAGGATAACGCCGTGTCCAGCGAGCTGGACTTGGATCAGCTAGAGGAGGCCTATACACACATAGCGGGCACCTTCGACCCGGTCTATGGAGGATTCGGCCTGGCCCCGAAGTTCTTGACGCCGCCCAAGTTGGCATTCTTGCTGCAACTAAGCAATCATCCTAGTGCAGTGCAGGATGTGGTCGGCGACGCTGAATGCAAACACGCAACAGAGATGGCCGTGGACACGCTGCGAAAGATCCGCGACGGCGCCCTGCGTGACCACATTGGAGGGACGGGTTTTGCGCGTTGCTCGGTGACGCCCGACTGGAGCATCCCGAATTTCGAGAAGCTGGTCGTCGACAACGCCTTGCTTTTGTCGCTATATGTCGAGGTATGGCGTCTGGCTGGCGGGACAGCCGACAGTGAGTTTTACGACGTTGTCGATGAGCTCGTCGAGTACTTGACATCGACCCCGATTGCCCTGCCGGAAGGGGGATTGCATCAAGCGAAGCAGCAGACTCGCACTTTAGGCGAGGAGACAAAGACATGAGAGAGGGAGCATACTACCTCTGGACCAGGCGAGAGGTCGATTCCGTCCTTGATGCAGCTGAGAAGCACATGAGCCCCGTCGTGGCGGCACACTGGAACATTCAGGAAGATGGAAATGTTGATGAGGATCACGATCCCAACGACGACTTCATCAACCACAACATCCTGAGAATTGTCAAAACCCCGGAGGAGCTCAGCAAGCAGCTCAATATCCCCATTGAGACCGTACACAATTATATCCAGGCCGCCAAGAAGGAGCTCAAGGGAAGAAGGGAAAGGGAGCGCGTTCGACCAGAGTTGGACGACAAGGTTGTGACAGGATGGAACGGTCTCGTCATCTCCGCGCTGGCACGCACCGCGGCTTGCCTAAAGGACGTCTCACCGGAAAAGGCCGCCAAGGCCCTCCATGCGGCAAAGGGGGCGGTCAGCTTCATCAAGACTAACCTCTGGGACGAGAGCACCAGAGTGCTGTACAGGATATTCAAAGACGGCAAGGCAACGGAAGGCTTCGCTGATGACTACGCGTACCTCGTGCTTGGCCTGCTGGATCTCTTCGATGCTACTGGCGATGAGAGCCTCGTCGAATTTGCGGACACGCTTCAAAGTAAGCCGTTCGTGACCCCCCCCCCGCGCGCGCGGGATTGTGACGCTAACCAGTGCCTTGCAGAAAACCAAATCAAGCTCTTCCACGACCCGGCAGGCGCCTTTTATACCACCACAGCGTCCTCGCCGCACACCATCCTCTGTCTCAAAGACGGCATGGACACGTCCTTGCCCTCGACCAACGCCGTGTCCGTGGCCAACCTGTACCGCCTGGGCGCACTCCTTGATGACAAGCGCTTCTCTGCCTTGGCGCGCAGGACCATCAACGCGTTCGAGGCAGAGATGCTGCAACATCCCTGGCTGTTCCCCAGCCTGCTGGCTAGTGTCGTGACAGCGCGGCTGGGTACCGAGGCGGTTGGTGTGCAGGTTGCTTACAAGTCGACGAGGGAGAAGGCGTAGACTGAGGGTGTTGGGGCCTCGAAATAGGGTGTGTGGGGAGTTGATACCTGGCCACGGGCATGGACAGCGGTCCATTGCTTTTCATTTGTTAAGGTACTGGAGTTTACTGTGCAGAGAAGTTATCTTATTCAATACCAGTTGGGACTCGAATCGGCAAAAACACAGTCGCGCTGCTGCAAATGCTTGACCTTTCTCTTCATCGGGGGTATCTGTTCTACAGCCTGCCGCGGCCCCCGTGGTCTCCCTTTGCCACCACCACCATGAGCACCTTGGACCCTACTCAGGACCGCGGGGCGTCCGCCGACCCAGCCGTCCTGTTCATCAGCCCACTGAAGAAGTTCTGCAGCTGTTCGTTGTCAAAGTCCTTGGCCATGTTGCCAGCGGGGCTACCCTCTGCTGCCTCCTCTGGCTCTGGCGAGGCTGCGTGCGCGTTGCGGTCCTGCATACATGTCAGATATGGCGCTGCTGGCGCTGGCCGCAATGAAGAAGGTCTCTTACCTTGAGACGCTGCAGCATGTCGTCGGCGTCGACTTGGATGCCGCCCATGTTGAACTGCACCGGCCCGATATGGTCGCTGACGCTCTTCTCATCCGTGATATCGAGACGCCTGGAGGCCGTGGAGAGGGTACCGTCGCCCGCCTTGTCGGGCGCCTTGGCTTTGAACGCCTCGAGGATCTTGAGCTGGCGCTCTAGGAATTCCTGCGGGTCTTCGCTCTTCACCCCGATGGCGGATCCGTCGCTCATGGCGCTTTCGACTACGGCGAGGCCACCGCTGTTGGGGTCGCGACACCAGTATTCGTATTGCGCAACGGCGCTGGGCCCACGAACCGTCTGGCCGTCCTCGTTTGAGTCTCCGGCATCGTGCCCATAGTCGTCCATGGTTGGGACTGCCGAGCCAGGCGGCAGCTTGATGTCTTCCTCCCAGCCTTTGGAGACCAGCTCAGCATCGAACACGCCGCCCAAGATGCGAATCTTGCCCCACGAATCCCAATTGGGCGCCACCACAATCTTGTCGCGGTCAATGACGTTGTGCTTGAAGGACTGTCGTTTGAGAAGAGAGGTGATGCCGAGTGTCGAGTGGATGAGTAGAGGCAGCTGAGAGGGCGTGTTCTGTGAGGTGTAGATGAGGGAGGCACCGTCTGGAGAGGTCAGCTACAAAGCTCTGTCCGCTCTGAAGGGTTGACCTACGCCGCAGGAGCACGGTCCGCAGATACTGCAGCACCGTATCAAAGTCGGGTTCTTTCCAGCCCTTGTTCTTTTCCAGAAACTCCATTTTTTGTGCCTAGACGCCGTCAATGGGTGGTGAATACGACAAGGTAGCGCAGGGGTCAATCTCACATGTTGGCACACCACGCACAAGGGCAGGCCCAGAGGTTCGGCCCATTCCCCCGGGCCCAAGGGCAGCAGTCCGTCGCCGTCGCCGCTCGTAGCCGTTGCGAAAGGGCTTCCGTCGAGGTTCACCGTCGCCCCTCCGCGGCCCCTCTCCTTCCACGACGACATGAGCTGTTCCATTTCATTACGCGCATCGGTGCTGACTCGGCCCATGACTTGTTCGAGGACCTGTATCCACTTCCATACCTGCCGCAGCCACAGGTGCGGCTGTGACCAGTCCAGAAGTATTACCAGGGCGGTATGCGCAACAGTTTCGGGAGTGAGTAGCGGTGATACGAGGGAGGCGAACTCGGTCGACGGTTGAGAGAGGAGGTAGAGAGAAACGCGGGCCAAGGTGTCTGCTGCCGTCAGTCTCGGGAGAGTGCATGTGAGGTGAGCGGCCGGGGATACACACCGTCTTGGTCAGCGTCGAGGACATCGTAGTATGTGTAGCCTAGGGCGAAGTTGTTGGCCACTGGCGGCGTCTTCAGCCGGTCAAAGTTGCGTCTTGTCTCGGTCCCTGACAGCGACTCGAGAAACTCTCGTTGCGATTCAGGCGTGCCGCCTGTAGCTCGTCAGCGACCCCATCTCGTGCTCGCGGGCGAGTCGCATACCCAGGACCAAGAGATTCTTCTCTGGCAGCTTCTTGCCGCTGGCGACCGACTCCAGCATGGACGTCCAGAGGTTCTTCTTCGGCTCGCCATCGCGGCCCTCGGTATCCCCGGAGCCGGACGTGTACGTCGACACACGCGCGTTTCTGCCCGTCATTGCCAGGCTTCGGCCTCGCAGGCCACGTCGTCGCCGCTAGAAGAGGGTGGGAGCGCAATCGGTCAGGTCATAGACGGTGTTCGCCGTCGGTGTTTGCGACGCGTCGTCTGCGGGCTCGAGCGCGTTTTGGGGTTGTCAGGGGCTCTGGCTAAAGATGACGTCGGGGCGCCATGTTCAGGGTCGCAGCGAGTCTCGGCTTCAGTTCTCTCGGCGCTGGTGCAGTCGTCTGGCAGTGTCTCACGCAGGCGAGCTTCACAAGGTGGATAAGGTAGTGAAACAGTAGTCCGTACCTTGTAGCACCACCTCCTCCCTTTCAAGCTGACACCCGTAGGCCAGGGTCGGGTGCGGACCTTGGGAGCTCTGAATCCTAGCGCCGGTCCGTAAATTGACCCGTGCACGGCACATGTGCCGCTGTACCGCGCTGGAGATGCGCTGGAGATGCGCTGGAGCTGGAGCTGAAGCCGGAGCATGGTGGGACGGGACTTTTCTGGGGCACGCCGCCTTGCAGCTTCAGCCTTGCAACCTTTCTATCTCGACATTCCACCACAAGCACTCTCCCAAACTGCTGGCGCCCGCAGCTGTTATAGTTCATAATGAACAAGATTCGCGCGATCCAGGCGCTCAACAAGAAGGAGATTGAGCAGGGAATGTGCGCATACCCCATCTGTCCACTGGCGCATTTCACTAACCCTGCCGCAGCCCGACAAACGCTTCCTGGCATACCGACTACCGCGACACAGCCTATGTCTACTTTGGCGGGCTGCCATACGACCTCTCCGAGGGCGATGTCATCACTATTTTCTCCCAGTTCGGCGAGCCGGTGTTCCTGAAGCTCGCGCGCGACAAGGAGACCGGCAAGTCAAAAGGGTTCGGATGGCTCAAGTACGAGGACCAGCGGAGCACGGACCTGGCCGTCGACAACCTCGGCGGCGCAGAGATTGGCGGCAGGATGATAAGCGTCGACCATGCGCACTACAAGGCCCGAGACGACGAGGACCAGGACGAATTCAAGGTTGGCTGGGAAGATATGGAGCGAAGGGAGGGCCAGCCCATCTCCGCCGACGAGAGCAGCGAGGAGGAAAAGCCGCGGACGATGCTGCCGGAAGAGAGAGAGCTGGCAATCCTCATGCGAGACCACGACGATGACGATCCCATGAAAGGGTTCCTCATCGAGGAGAAGAAGAAGGAGGTCGACGAGGCGAAGCGGAAGGCTGAGAAGCAAGAAAAGAAGCACAAGCACAGACACTATCGGTCGCATCGGCACAGACGAGACGATCGCGAAGAGGACCGCCCTAGGAGAACGCGAAGGGACGACAGTGATGATGATCGCCCCAGGACGTCACGCAGAGACGAGTCTCGGGATGACGAAAGACGGCACAGAAGAGGCGAGACCAGAAGTCACAGAGATGGCGAGGATCCTGCGGATGCAGGACGGCGACGACCTCACCGGGATCATGGCGAAGATCATGATAGAGATGTAAGAAATGATCGGGGGAGGCGGCGGTCTGAAAGAGATGACTCTGGCGAACCACATCACGGACGAAGGCGCAACGATGATGACCATGACAGGAGGCCAAGGCGAAGGAGCAAGAGCCATTCGCCAAGGCGTCGTGGGAATTAGAGAAGCAAACAGATGGAAGATGAATATCCGGAACAGACAAGTTCCTCATTCTTTGCACCAAAACACCCCAAAAGTAGCAAGCGCGTAGTCGTGTCTGAAGCGACCTGACACACTGTCTTGGACAAGCTCCGTCATGTGTTTCCTAAATATCGTTTCCAACCTTCCCGAACGCAATGCCGTTTCCCGTCCTCGCCATCGACCAGTACAAACTTCTCCCACCGCGCATCTTTCCCGGCGCCGACGACGGCAAGGCTGTCTTCGTCGATCCATCCGATGACTCCCTTGGCCGGCCGCGTCGTGCCCAGTACCGTGCCTTCGGAGAAGGGAATGCCACCTATCATGGTGTCATCGCCGGCCTCAAAGGGCGCCGAGGCGAAAGAGTACACATCGGAGAAGAGACGGGGCATCAACGGAATCCGGCCCAGGATGCCCCATTTCCCAGCATCACCGTCGGCCCCTGGCTGATGGCTCCTATGCACGGACTGCCTCCGCGTGTTCGGTACGTCGAAGATGTGCAGCGTGGACTTGTCCGACGTGCAGGCAAGCATGGTGCCGAGCGGGGAGAAGGCGAGGGAGAAGATGGTGGCCGGGTCAATGCCCCGTCGTAGCTCGGCGACCTTGGCGCAGTTGTTGGCGGAGAAGACGCGGACGAGTGTTCCAGTCTCGCTGGCGCTCGCCATGAGTTCTCCATCGGGGCTGAGCTGTATGGCTTTGAGTGCCGACGAATGCGCCGGAATGATGCTGACATTGCCCGTCGATAGGTCCACAAGCTGGATCTGGCCGACTGTCCGGCCGGGGAAAGCGACCTTCTTGTCCGAGAGACAGCACAGTCCGAGGAAATTTTCGGCAGTCTCGTAAACGTGCAGCAGCTCTGGAGGCTTAGCAAAGGAGTAGACGCGGACGCTGTTCTGAAGTACGATGACGATACGCTCGCGCCCCAACTTGACGCCGCGGATTGCGCTGAGTGCGGCGATCTCCAGAGCTACCTTGCCTTTCATGTCGTCCCATATTATGGCCTGTGAAGCACGCAGCGTCAGAGCCAGCTGCGTTTGTCTCTGCGCGTTCGCTTTGCGACGGATGGCGGAGCTTACCTTGGTCATGGCGAACTTGGGCGACTTGCCGCCGCCGACGAGAGCGAGGTAGTTGGCCATGCCCATCATCTGGACAAGACCGATGCCAGCATTGAAGTCTGCAAGTGGTCAGCGACGTCTGGGTGGTTACGACGGCGGTTATGTGCAAGGCGCATTACCTCTTGATGCCTTGAGCAGGCAGGACTTTGTGTGAAAGACTGATTGATAGCAGTGTTAGCGAAACGCGATCCATGAAACATGCCTGCTTCATTCTACCAACGGAGGACGCACTGCATATACCAGACTCCAAGCCCGCGGCGAAACAACTAGAGTCGCTGTTGAAGGAGACGGACAGAACCGCGGTCGGGTTCGACGTCTCTATCGGTGGACGGACGTTCATCGCCGCGGATGTGGCACGGAGCCGGACCACGGCCTGGCCAGCCTTGAAGAGGTAGCACAAGAGAAGAATCAACAGAACCAGCCAGGGCTATCGCGCAGCGAGGCTGGGCATTTTGGTGAGGCGACGGATTGCTGCTGGACGGCCTAGCGAGCGACGATGCGCTGCCTAGACTGGGGCGCACGTCACCGTAGCCTTGAATAGTGGAAAGCTTTACGCCAGACAGGACGTAGTGTACATCGGATAGCACTCAGGCCTGCGAGGAACGAGTGAGTCTCACCGGGTACGTCTGGTCGCGGAGAGATGGATGAGAGCGGCGTGAGTTGAAGCGGTATGAGTGGTCCGGTGATGCAGGCAAATGCGTGAGACGGCGGACGAATGACTGAGGTGAGGTCAGCAGCACCGACAGCGGCGGGCAGCGCTGGAGGGGCTTGGTCCTCGGGGGGGTGGCGCCCTGTACTACGGCGACTTTGGAGCATTCCCGCTGTTTCCCCCTCAACATGTACGACACTCAACGTCTGCCTTTGGTCCAGCTTTCACTCTCAGCATGACGCTGGGAAAGCAGTCATGAGTATCCGTAATGTAGTAAGACGACGCAGTTCTGATGTTTTCCCTTTTTCTTTTCCAAGTGCGAGGAGAAGTAGAGGCGGAGATTGCAATGCTTTCTTTTGGCAGGCCATGGCTTTTGTGCCCCGTCTGTCTCCCGACTCAGCCGGGAGCCTGGCTGGTGGAAGATGCAAGACGCTGCCGATCGAGATACGGCGTCAAGATGGGAATATCTCGCAGACACAATACGTAGCAGCAGGAGTCGCAGCGTCTCTACCGCGGGCTACGTCTCTGGCATCCTGGTCATCTCATGGAAGAGGTGCACACGTGATCGTGTACGAGGGATGAATCGCTGGGCGGCGTCCCGAAGAGCGCCCGCCGCAGCTCGCCAATCCAGGCCAGATGCTGGAGCTTGTTGCGCACGGGCCGGGGAAGCATCAGGCCAGCCAGCCAGAGGGGCGCTGGCGTTGGGCTACGGCAACGGCTGGCAAGCTCAGGGGGGCCTCCACTGTGGCAGCAGCCATGCAGCCACTCAGGGCGCGGCAGCCAGGGGGGGGGGCCCGAATTGGGGAGGGAGTGGAGGGTCTCGAGGGCTCGGAAAGGGCCCAGCAAAGGCTGGCTGGCCCCTGAGTCCCTTGATTGCCGGGGTCCTTAGGGGGGAGGAATGGGGGGTCCAACTTGGCCGTGAAAATGGGCAGTGGCAGCTGCTCGCGAGTTGCAGGTGGCCCATGCGTGAAATTAGCCCGCCAACACCAGCAGTGCCCCTTTACTCGTGCTGCTTTCCACCACCCCTTACCTCTCCAGCATCAACCACCGCCTCGCTCGCCGTCACCTCCACTTCTCTTTCTTGCCAACTGCGAGAGCCGCTTCGTCACCACAAGCACGCGCACGCACGCAGCTTCGTGTCCTTTACACTCCGTCGCAGACACTACGTGCTGCAGCTGATCCCTGCCTCTCGCCAAAGTCGTGTCGTCTCCGTCACGAGAGCCTCGCCCAGCAAACATGTCCGCCCCTACCGTACGTCCAGCCCTATCCCCGTCCTGCCTGGTTGTTGCCGCGCCTGCTCGCGGCACAGTTGGCGTAGTAGCCTCCGGTGTGAGCCGTCGCGAGACGCTCAGTCCCGCCCTCTGCGGCATTGCAACCGAATCTTTGCTGACTCTCGTTCGCTTCCTCGCCAGAAGATGATTCGCCGGAAGAAGAACGTCAAGAAGGGCATCCAGTTTTGCCTCATGGTCTGCGGTGCCTCTGGAACTGGTACGCGCTCCATGCCGCCCTTTCCTCGCCATCTCGACACGCGCACTGCGCACCTGCGAACATATTGCCCGCGCGTACTGGCTCCGTAGCAGACAGCTAACGTCAGTTGACCAGGCCGAACCACATTCGTCAACACTCTTTGCGGCAAGGATGTCCTCGAGCATAAGGATGCTGATGATGCCTCCGATGCTCATGTTGAAGACGGCGTCAAGATCCGCCCCGTCACAGTCGGTGCGTGACACCTCCAGAGCGCCGTTTAGGGGGCAACCCTGTTGCTAAGTCCATCATTTCAGAACTCGAGCTTGACGAGGAGGGCACTCGCATCTCGTTGACCATTGTCGACACCCCTGGATTTGGGGACCAGATTGACAACGAAGCTAGGTGCGCCTCCAAGCCCGCCCCCCTTCCCTTCCATTGTTGATTCATGCTAATACCTCGACCAGCTTTGCAGAGATCGTCGGATACCTCGAGAGGCAATACGATGACATCTTGGCCGAGGAGTCTCGCATTAAGCGTAACCCGCGTTTCCGGGATAACCGAGTTCACTCTATGCTCTACTTCATCACTCCCACTGGCCATGGGTAAGCACACCGAAGCACATCGAGAGGCCGCTGTCGCCGTTGCACGGGATATATTTGCTCACGTTGGATTTGCAGTCTGCGAGAACTCGATATTGAGCTCATGAGGCGCCTCGCCCCCCGTGTCAACGTCATTCCCGTCATTGGACGCGCCGACTCCCTCACCCCCACCGAGCTTGCCGAGTCGAAGAAGCTGGTGATGCAGGACATTGAGCACTACCGAATTCCCGTCTACAACTTCCCCTACGACATCGAGGAAGATGATGAAGACACCGTTGAGGAGAATGCCGAGTTGAGAAGCCTCATGCCCTTTGCCATTGTCGGCTCCGAGGACGTTGTTGAGATTGGCGGTCGCAGCGTTCGCGCTCGCCAGTACCCCTGGGGCGTCGTCGAGGTTGACAACCCTCGTCACTCCGACTTCCTGGCCATCCGCTCCGCGCTCCTCCACAGCCATTTGGCCGACCTCAAGGAGATTACCCACGACTTCCTGTACGAAAACTACCGTACCGAGAAGCTGTCGAAGAGCGTCGACGGCGCCAACGGAAAGTAAGTTGGCAAAGTCCGTTTCCATGCCTCAATCGCTTAGTGCTAACCGGGGACAAGTGCCGATAGCTCCATGAACCCCGAAGACCTTGCCTCCCAGTCCGTGCGCCTCAAGGAGGAGCAGCTCCGCCGAGAGGAGGAGAAGCTGCGCGAGGTCGAGCTCAAGGTCCAACGCGAGATCAACGAGAAGCGACAGGAGCTGCTGGCTCGCGAGTCACAGCTCCGCGAGATCGAGGCCCGCATGCAGCGCGAGGCTTCCGCGTCGGCGGCACCCCCTGCCGAGGTCAACGGCGAGCACCCAGAGTAGATCATCCCACACGACATACTGTCCCTTTCAGCGGTATTCTGAAAAAGTGCGATGTTGGTCTATTCATTGCTCTCGGCGTTGGTTCTCTTCCTTTCCCATGATTGAAGAAGCGGGAAGGTCAGAGTATTCCCCTGGCTGCAGCAGATCCGAGCTGAATTTGTTCTTCACCCACCGCTCTGCTTTAAAAGCTGTCTATGAATGAGATGATAGAAACTAAGACGGAGTATCGAAGAGGGGAGACGCCCAAGGAACAGGTCAGCCAACATCGTTGTTGGCCGCTTTTCACAGCGGACTTCCGCGAAGGGGTGGTTCTGGTATGCAAACGGAGAAGAATATACAACAGGAGACGGGGAGGCACATATATGGCCTCTTCACGGCTTCATGGATGGAACGTGTGCCTTGCCAGAGCAGCAGCGCACAAGTGCAGTCCGGTGCCCTCTTTTAGCTGTATCAGCATCCCGTTTGTCTATTGCCTGGCCTTTTTCCTTCCAGGGCCTCCTACTTATTTCTCCTTTTTCCTACCCTTCTAGTGGACTTCTAATGCAAATATCAAATACTTTAAGCCTTGCATGCACAGCCGAGTACAGAGTCTGCAAGGGTGGTGTGAAGGGGTCATGGTGTTGAATGTGGCATTGCAAGCCCGATCACAGATTTTATTACTGACACTAGGAGAATGTGTTGATCAACATAAAGAAACGCCTATCCCAGCATGCGCCATCAAAAGCGTAACGCTTCCTATGAAATAAAGCAAGCCACCATCGCAACCTCATGCATTACCACGTGCTCAAGGGATCGGGAACAAGGTTCAACGCTCGTCAGGCCAGGAAAGTCCATGGTAGCACCCAGCTAGTTGTTATTCTGGCTGTTGAGAATGCGCAGAATGGCGAGAAACAAGTTGATGATGTCGAGGTAGAGACTGATGGCGGCGGCAATCTCCTCCTCGACGTGGTGATGGCGCATGACGAGTTGAGTGTCGACAAGAATGTACGCGCTAAAGATGAGCGCGGCCACACCCCCGTAGACGAGCTCCATGGTCGAGCTATAAGGGAAGAACATGGCCATGAAGCCAAAGATGACGAGGCCCCATAGGGCGCCAAAGAGGTAGGGCATCCACGAGGTGAAGTCGTACTTGGACTGGCAGGCGAAGATGGTGAGGAAGACAAAGATGGCCGACGTGAGGACGACGGCGTTGAGAACGACAGAGGTCTTGTAGAAGGAGACGATGACGGAGATGGTGTAGGCCTCTGCCATGGTGAAGAGGGAGAGGAAGAGCAGGTTTGTCGGGTACGACTTGCGCTTCCAGTAGGTGAGACCCATGAATACCATGGCGCCGATGAGCTGAGATGCATCGTGTTAGTATACAGCCTTTACTTGCTTTCAGCCACGGTCATGATCTGAGGGGAACGTACGGATATCCAGACGACGGCCGGATTGCTCTGGATCCACGTCTTGTAGGACTCGCTGAAGAAGGTGAGGGAGCTCACGCCGGCGGTGGCGAGCAACTGGACGGTGAGGATGGTGTAGACCTTGCGAATGAACTGGTTGCGGATGTCGACGGTGGCTTCGGCCACGGTGCCGCCAAACTACAAGGCAGTCAGTACGTTGGTCGACCCGAGCTTGCCAACGACCATGACTCTGGCAGCAGTCTGCGTCTGGGAGGCCTCACCTTGAAGTCGTCCGGCAAGTTGTCCTCGCTGCTGCGCGGCGCGCCAAAGAGGTTCTGCGTCTCATCGTCGCGCGACGACGTGCCCGTGGCGTTGTAGGCGGGCGGTGCGTGGGTGAAGTCGTCGGGATCCTGCTGCGCCGCGGGCTGGTATTTCGTTTTGGAGGCCATGACGCCGGTGTGTGCAATGCGCGAGGGCCGAATGCGTGGCTTAGGACTGAAGCGTGCGTCGAGATGGCGGCTGCTTGACGATGCTGCAGGACGAGGATAATGATGGAGGTTTGTCGTCAGCTCGGATGAGCATGTCATGTGGAGGGTGGCGAGAGGTCGATGCGGGCGCCTGGAGCCGGGACGTGGCTGTGCCAAGACCCACGTGGCTGAACCAAAACCTTGGGGGTCCAGGGTAGGCCGAGTTGCCGGCTCGTTCCGCGGGTTCAACCTGTGAAGCGTGTCTCACCGACTGACCCTCAACAACGGACTACTTATTGCCAATAAGGTTCCGCCGGATTCCATGTGGTATCAACTGAACTAGGACGATAGGTCAAGGGAAGGACAGTACAATCTTTAGCAGTGGACGGTGTAGCTGAGTCGACTCGAGTACCTCGACTACATGTAGCTTGCACCGTACTAAGATACTGTTTGCTGTGGGTGCAGGAGGATAGACATTCACTCGCGGTTGCTGCAATGGCTCTCAACAGTGTGCGGCTTCCTGTATGGAAACTGAGCAGGTGGAGTAGAGCAATGGTGCGTCGGGTACTCTTGTAGTTCCCCTTTCCATCATGGGGCCTGGCTCAGGAGCGTGGACTGGTCACTTCATTGCCCAGCACATGGACAGGCCAAGGGAAAGGCACATATGAGAATGTTGCTTGGTTCATTCTACGTTAACATATTGCGGTCAAGGTATCGACTGCTATCCGACAATTCTGGGCAGACCCGCATCCGTAATCCTGAGGTCGAGGTGGATTTGACTCCCGACTAATTCCTCCCATGGTAGGTATATATGGTTGTAAATCGGCGTTGTTATGGAAATGCCGCTGGAACAGACTTATGCTCCTTCTCAAGACTCGCCCTTCAACTCCTCAACCGCCATGTCGCGCAGCTTGAATTTCTGAATCTTGCCACTCGCCGTCTTGGGGTACTCGTCAACCCAAAAGACGTGCTTGGGCACGAGGTGGCTCGACAGCCGCTTGCGCACCCACGCGCGAACGTCGTCTTTGGATAGAGACTCAGCACCTTTGTCGCCGTCTGCCGAGACCCCCGGGGCACCGCCGGAGGAGGCGTCGGTGGCCCAGCCGCGGCGGGGGATGACAAAGGCGGCGACGCTCTCGCCGAGGCGGGCGTCTGGAACACCAACGACGCTGACCTCCTTGACGCCGGGATGCTTGAAAAGGCAGTTCTCGACCTCGAGGGGGTGGATGTTCTCGCCGCCTCGGATGATGAGGTCCTTGATGCGGCCGGTGATGGTGACGTACCCTTGCTCGTCCATCTCGGCCTCGTCGCCCGAGTACATCCACACGGTGGTGCTGTTGCTGCCGTCGTGGTCGGGCTCCTCGATGCGGACCTCGGCGGTGCGCTCGGCATCGTCGTAGTACCCCTTCATGACAAGGTAACCGGCGGCGGCGAGCTCGCCGCGCGTGTTGAGGGGCTGAATGCGGGAGCGATCGGTCGGGTCGACAATCTTGACGGCCGTGTGGGGCATGGGCCGGCCGACGGAAGAGGTGCGCTTCTCGAAGGGGTCGGCGGGGGTGGTCATGCAGTTGACGGGGCTGGTCTCGGTCATGCCGTAGCATATGACGAGGTCCTCGAGGCCCAGTCGCTCGTAGATGGTCTCCATAAGGTGCGCCGGTACGCTGCTGCCGGCCACGATGCCCTTGCGGAGGTGCTGGGGCGCCCGGTCCACGACGCCGGCGTCGAGGGCCTCGAGGACTGCGACAATCATGGTGCTGACGCCGTAGAGGCCCGTGGCGTCGTGGGCGAGGCACATGCGCAGCGTGGCGACGGGGTCAAAGGCCGGGCTGGGGAAGAGAATGGCGGCGCCGGTGGTGGCCGTCGCCATGTAGCCGAGGACGGAGCCGAAGCAGTGGAACAAGGGGGGTGGGACGACGATGCGGTCCGAGGGGTCGAGGCCCATGCGCTGGGCGATGAAGGCGCCGTTGTTGAGGATGGACGCGTGGGCGAGCATGGCCGCCTTGGGCGTCGACGTGGTGCCCGACGTGAACTGGATGTTGATGGTGTCGGAGGGGGAGAGCGGCGCCGAGGGCGTGACGGGGCGGTCGGAGCCGTGGAGGAGGCCGGCGTAGGGGGTCAAGGCGCGGCAGGCGGCGAGGTCAAAGGAAACCTGCGGATGACACGCCCTGTTGTCCACGACGACGACGTGGCTGAGACTCGGCACCTCCTCGCTGTCGACCTTGCCGCCCCTCAGATCGCCCGCCACGGACCTCAGCAGCTCCTCGTTGGACCGGCCCCGCCCCGGCTTGTAGGCGAGGTCGGTGACGGCGCCCATGACGAGCACCTCGGCCCGCAGGTGGGCCAGGGCGGCGGCGACCTGGCGGGCGTTGAAGCTGGGGTTGAGGGGCACGAGCACGGCGCCGAGCTTGAAGACGGCGTAGCTGAGGGCGGCAAAGGGGGCGCCGTTGCCGAGCGAGACGGCGACGCGGGTGCCCTTGCCGACGCCGAGGGCGGCGAGCGCGCTGGCCAGCCGGTTGGACAGCAGGTCGAGGCCGTGGTAGCTGAGCGTCGTCTCGTCGGGTGGGGATGAGGCCGAGGCGAGGCAGGGCGCGCGGGCGATGACGGCGGGGCGGTCGCCGTGCTGCGAGACGGTCGAGGCAAAGTGCTGCGGGATGGTCCCCGTGTAGAGCGCAGGCTGGAGGGTTGGTCAGCCCAGATCGAGAGGTTGGGTAGGTAGGGTATATCGCGGTGTTGGGTAGGTAGTGGTGAGGCTCAGTACTGGAACCTCACTCGTCGCGCTCGCTCATCCAAGCCCGATCGCGTTCACGAGCACTCGACGACGACGTACCTCGCTCGGCCCGCGCCGTATGCTCAACCTCTCATCCGTCGCCATGCGCCTCGTCTGGGCTGCGCAAGAACATGCTCTCCATGCCGCCGCCCTCATCGACACGGCCGTCCTCATGCCCCCCATGACGGCACGCAGCCGCATCCTGTGCTCTTGTCCGCTCCTCGAAGACTCAGCTCGTCACGTCTCGCCAGCAGGCCAGGCTGAACGGACAAAACAGGGATCCTGGATCATCGAGACTGCCAGCTTCTGGCAAGAATCTCAAGGCAAGAAATCACGAGAGGGAGCCCCTCCTCGCGCCGCTGATCCCTCGGCTGAAGAAGCTGTTGTCATGGCCGCCGGTCTGCGCAGCTGCGCTCCAACGTTACCCCACACGGCCTGGAGCTCCATTGCCTGTGCGCGGGAATTAGGCCTAGGTAGGGAGCGGGGGAGGCGGCCAGCCGCTGTGCTCGCGTCTCCTTTACTGTTAGCGTCGGGTACTACTAGCTGGCGGCGCTCGACAGCAGATGGCGCAGCCAGTATCGGCTCCCACTTGTCCACGGGCAGCGAGAATTATTTGATTTGAATCGATCCCCACCGGACCGCGGAATTCGTCTCATGTACCGGGCACGCCGGTCCGCAAGGTAGCTTCCTGCTGGTGTGTCTCTTCAAAGCCCGCCATTCGGCCCGTGTGCGACCACCACCAGCCCCGTTGATCGCCATCCGATGATACAACCCCGAACCCTCGCCCGTGCTCTCGTCCTGAAAGGAAATGCGCCGACGCCGCTGACTTTCTAGCAAGTAGCTGGCAATGCATACATGGTTTCCGTCGCCTCAATGCCCGACTCTGAGCCAAAGTGCCCAAGCACGAAATGAAAACCCAGCCAAGTGCATGGTACTCCCGAATCTATCCCAACCGCCCCATTACTGGCACACGAAAGCAAACACCTCGGTTCTAGCAGCCACGTGCAGGTCCGTATTTCAGGATGCACTCATGCCCCAATGAATGATACCACGTCGAAAATCGAGGCACAAGAGGCCGCCCAGGCGTGGAAACCAGTCCACAGCAACGACTGTGGCCGCGTGCGCAGGAAGAGAACTCTAGCACGGAATATACAAGGTGACAAAGGCGAATCAACGTCTTCGAGGAGTGTGAGGGTATCGAGAACCGAGGACCGAGTCGTGCCGTGTCGACGGAGCTGTGCCTGCGTTCATCGTCATATGCTCTCACGGTTGCACAAGGCCCTCCTTGCGCTCATCCTTCTCCTCGCCGATATGCCGTTCGCTCTCGGGTTTCCAAGTGCCTGTGGTATAATGTGTTAGCGTAGGTCTTGGTACATCAATTGGGAATCTGGGCGCACCCTCAAAGTCGTGCTTCACAAAGGCCATTGGGTCGTCGTAGTCTTTGGCGCCCATCTGCTCCACGCCCGGCGAGAAGCTCGTAATGGGCAGCACCACCACGTCGCCCACGCGCTTGCTCGTCTCCATGCCCGTAAAGTTGCGCCAGTCAATCTTGCCCTTGCTGCCCTTCATGTCGAAGTAGCGATCGTCGTTGAAGTAGTCCATGAGCGTGTCGGTCCACACCGCGGGACCCGTCAGGTCCACCACGTTCTTGCCCTTGAAGCCGGAAAGCTTCCCGCTGCTCTTCATGGTCAGTGTCGCGTTGGTGATGCGCGTGATGATGTCGCGCAGTGCCGGGTGCCCGGGCTTGCCCTGTATGGTCCACTGGCAGAATTGGATGCGGCGGCTGTACCATTTGGCCCAGTCCGGGCGATCTGGGTCGGCCTCGATGCCAATGACGAGGCCGACCGTCTCACGTGGTATCCTCTCGGGCACCCACTCCAACGCGCTCCTGATGGCAAACGTATCAATGTCCGAGTAGATGCCTCCACGCGCGTAGAGGATCAGGTAGCGAAAGTAGTCGGCCTTTAGAACAGGCAGTGGCAGCGCGTGGTATGCCTCCAGGACCTCGGGGATGGACGCGTACAACAGTTGTAGGAGGCTGACGGCGACGTCGTCGGCGATGACCTCGTGGATGAAGCCAGGGTGCTGCTCGGTCCACGACGCCTCCTGCTCTCGAAACTGAAAGTCGCCTTCCGAGGGCGTCGTCTTCCAAGTCTGCCAGACGTAGGCGGGGAACTTGCTCTCAATGTCGTAGGGGTATGCGTATGTGAGCTTGTCGTACGTGGACATGCGCGACACGTCCATCATCGGTTTCTGGGTGACTGGTCGTCTGCTCTGCTCGGAACTGCCGTCCGCAGCAAGTTTGACAGCCGAATTGCGCCCTACATCGGCGGCGACGGCGGCGACGGCGGCGTGCGCATCGTTGCCGCTACTTGATGACGTTGTAGAGGACTTGGTCGTCGGGCTAGAGGAGGAGGAGGCTGAGGAGATGGAGGAGTGGTGGCTTCGAGAAACGAGGAAGAAGACGGCCACGATGAAGACGGCCGCGACGATGGCGCGGCGTGAATTGAGCATCTCGGCGACGGCTCACGAGGTTTTGACGCGGTCGGGACGAGGTCTGGCCCAGAGGATAGAGTATCGAAAGCCGACGCAAGAGGCCAAATGCGCCGACGGAAGGGAGGCCTTTGTCACTCCTCAACAAGAGAACGCTATAACGAGCGCATCGAGGACCTCGTCGGCGTTTTGTTCGTTGGTCGAGGGGTCGTTTGGCAATGCAGAGGAGGAGGACGGGGAAAAAAGTTGGTCACTGGCAAGGCTCAGTGCTAAGCTCAAGCTTTTGAGGGTGGATCCGCAAGCGCAATCTCTCGGCGGCTCGGATACGAGGTCGACAGGTGCACGGCGCAAGTACCTGTAAGCGTGTACAGGTATACGAAGAGGTGCGAATGCCCGGATCGAGGGGAAGCCAGCGATACGGATGGGAGAAGTCGGAGTCGGACAGGTCGTTGCGAGGTTCGTCACGATTCAAGTCGTCGTCCGTCGCCTGTGAACGAATGCAGGGCGAATGCGTGAAGCCGGAATTGGACTTTGTTAGGCCAACCGGCACGAGCCAATGAAAGGTATGCGGCAGCGACGGCACAGCTTCGCCCCCGAGGCTTATCGAAGCTCGTCGCGCGCCGGAAGGGGAGATGAGATGTAGATAGTAGGGAGATGCGGGGGGGGGAAACCGAGGTTTGGAGGGAATGCACCGCGGGTTAATAGGTCGAATATGAGTGAATGGTGAAAAGGGGGAATTCGCTGCCATGGGTCGACGGCGGCGATGAGGTGGCCTGGGCAGCATCGTAGGGATGACGATCTCCTTGGACAGTGGCCCGTGCCAAGCAACTGGCAGCGAGAGGACAGCGCTGAACGTGCGCTGCCCCCATGCGGATGCAACCATCGGGCCAACAGGAAGGCTGCACCTAATGGAACCTTGCGAAGAACAGGGGGTGCCAGTGATTGCGCTGCAGGTGCAGGCCGCGCCTGAAGCTACGACTCTGAGATGAAACTCGGGGCTAGTCAGGCTTGGGCCTGGCGTAGCGGGAGATGCATCATGGCCTTCTCCGGGCCTGTGAGGACCTGGGCTGTCTCTCGTACTGTACATGTGCCTCTACCAACTGCGAGGCACGGGCATTCGAGGTTTTTTTCTGGCAGCGCCTCGACGACAATGCGGCAAGCCACCAGAGGTTGCCATCCACAGCCAGCAGCCACCTCGGGCTGTTTGAGTTTCTGCCATCGTCGTCATCATGCGCGAGCGAAAAAGGGCGAACAAGGGCGCAATGGGGCTTGGCACCCTCCGGCAATCTAGCAGGATGAATTCTTACCTAGATGCACTCGGGAGTCGGGACTAATCCGCATAGCGTGGCCAGGCCAGGTGGCCGCTACCTTGGGCTTTGGGACAGCGCTGGCGCCCGTGGCAGCGCATTTGCCGACCTCGTGCACAGAGCAGTGACCGGCGATTGCGGGTCATTCAGTACGACGTGAGGAAGTCGTCGTGAGGTGATTATAATTTCGGCCATTGTGTTGAGTAGTCCTTGATGTTGAGTTCTTTCCTGCGGCAGCTAGAGGACGCACTGTTTGGGCCCAAGCGTCAGGCAGCCGCGGTTTGCAGTCCCGCCTAGGTAGCAGCATCGTCACGAACACCTCTGCCGCAAAGCCACCCCTGCCTCGTATCGTCGCACTCCGAGTTTGAAACGCTATAAAAAGATCCCCTCACTACCTACTTGTAGATTCGGCCTCCATGGCGACGCGGGGGAGTGGCAGCCGCTACGCGATGAAACGCCAAGTCGAGGCGCTGCCGGGTGCGCCGCGATACGGGGGCTGATGCCATTGACAATTGGTGTTGACGAGCGACAAATATTGTGCTCTTCCGTCGCCCTGACCTTTGATTGCCGGCTCGCGCTTGGTAACATTCGGTGCTGCATACCAGGGCAAGAGATCCACGTGCAGCAGTGTCCCAGACCGAGCGAACCGCTTATTTGCAACAGCTGGCGACTGGCATCCGAATCTGATACGGCCACGGCACAAACCCCCCGGCCAAGGGCCAAGACGCCATGCCGTCGGAGCCGAAAGAAGCAGATCACCGAGCGATCTCTGTTTGGCCGGTGGTTCGCCAAGGGCTGCTGGCACGACATTGCACTCTGCCCTGTCCCACGATCGGCAAAAGGGCCGTACAGTACCAGGGCATGGGCAAAGTTTAGCCTGACGAGCTTCGTCCCGTCTGGAATGGTGGCGCGCGCGCTTGACGGCTACGAGACACAATCCGAGCGCCTGGGAAGTTCTGGAACGCAGCGTGGCTTGAGCTTCCAAGCTGCATTGCTTTTGGTTCTGAATAGCACGCAGAAACATACTTTGGTAACTAGTGTTTTTGCGTCGGTGGCTTGCTACGCCGCGATGTAGCTGCTACGTGCCTCGCAATGAATCAGGACTCGCCGCAGAGAGCTCCTCGTCTGGCTGCCCTCGTCTCATCATTGTTGGACCGTCTCAAAAGCAGGCAGCGTCCCACCCCGGGCCGAGCGAGACACGGCACCACGGCGCTTGCGTCTGTCGAAGAAACACCAGCACGAAGCCATCGCCAGCCCGTCAGGCCGTCTCCTTGGCATCGGCAGTGCATTTGTAGCTTGATGCTGGCAGCCTTCGCTTCGCCTACCCTTACGTATCAGATGGCGACATGTGTGACATGATACAAGGGGCAACCGGGGCATCTCCAGTTTTCACGGCACGGAGGCGTCTGGCCGAATGAAGCGAGGACTGACAGGTCACTTGGCGACGGTGGCCCCGCAAACCTAGTTTGACAAAGGATACGGAGTACAGCAACTTGATGGAACCATGGCTGGTGATGCGCAGGAGTCAATTGAAAGGCAAGTTCATGTTGTCTCGAATGGGAACTGGAGTTGCCCCTATCTGCCAGAGTAATTCTGTGACCGGCCGGAATGCAAGTCTTGATATCGCCTGAAGCTCGCTTGCAGTCTCGGGGCATCGTTCAGCATCACGGTCGTTTCGACACAGATCTTGAATCTCCGAGGATTTACACAAGTGCATCAAGATCAATGCAGGCGCGCAGCTGGAGGTATGTTTCATGGCACTCCAACGCCATCAAGCTATACCATCTACGTCTCTCATTCAGCCAATGTTCTTCCGGCCCTGACCCTTTGCCGGTAGTGTGCCTGCCCGTAGCCGCCCTCCGCCGCGGGCCTCCTCCGGGGCCGGAGGTGGACTCGGTTGCCGCGGAGGTCCGGCTGTGGCGACCCAGGAGCCTCCACCATCCCGTGCGGGGTCCGACTACAATGCCGAGGGCTGGTTCACTGAAGCCTGAAGCCACGGGACCTGAACATATCTGAACGTACAAATGCGCCCGCGACTGTGTATTCTCCATGAGTGACTGAGACGGAGAGGTTGTGATTCCAGACGTGGGGGATCGTCAAACAAGCTCCAAGTGCGGGGGCAAACAAAATCAACACCAAGCACTGCCATTACAATTGTTTGTGCCCTTGATGAGGGGTACTGAATGACTGCAAATGATGATGGGCGAAAGATGACCCTGTAGCTAGTTCTCAGGACCGGCTTAAAACCCTCGAGCGACGCCCAAAAGGTCGGTGCCGGCCCGGCATCGACCGCCCATCTCCGCTCCCACCCCCGCCGGCCCGCTCTTGATCGTCAGCACAAGTCTCATCTGATCGACCTCGCTCCTACATGCAACTCTCCAGCTTCCAATCCTGAGTCCTGACATCAAAGCTGACCTTGCAACCCACTCTCCTTGCCCTGCTACGCGCTGTCTTGTATCGAAGCCGCATGATAGCGAGCGTACCCCCATCCAGCCTCACGCAATGGAAGGCCCAAACTCCACCCTTCATCCCCACCCGCTGGCCCAGCTCTCCGAGGACGAGTTCGCCAGAGCTCGCGACTTCATCGTCAAGGCGCACAGCAGCGGCGACTCGCTCTTCTTCCGCTCCATCTACCTACAGGAGCCTCGCAAAGCCGAGCTGGTGCCCTTTCTGGAGGCCGAGCATGCTGGCAAGCTGACGGACGAGACGGCGCGGCCGGCGCGGCCGGCGCGGCTGGCTCTCGTCGAGTACGATATCCTCGGCCCCGGAAAGCACCAACATACCCGCAGCGTGGTGCACCTGGGGACGGGGGACATTGTGTCGAAACACACTGCTCGGGAAGCTGCGTACCCCTATTACACCATGTAAGACTTCTCTCTCATTCTCTACCAGTCGCAGGCGGCTAATCGACGTCGGAGTGGTGAATTCTCCAAATGCGAGGACATCGTCCTTGACTCGGACCTCTTCAAGGAGGCCATGACCGAGTTCTCGCTACCCGAGGGCTTTACCATTACCATCGACCCCTGGCCGTACGGCGGCTCAGACAACGACGGCGACCCGCGCCTCATGCAGGGCCTAGTATTCGCCCGCGACGCGTCTAAAAAGAACGACGACTCCAACCACTACGCCTATCCCATCCCCATCATCCCGGTCGTTGACTGGGTCACCAAAAAGGTCATACGCATCGACCGTCTGGCCACCGGCGGCGCTGGTGACGGCATCGACCCGGCGCCACGCGGTGACGCACCAAAGGAGCTCTTCCGCAAGGCCCAGCCCGCCGAGTATGTCCCCGAGCTACTCGATGAGCCGCTGCGGACGGGCTTGAAGCCGCTCAACGTGGTGCAGCCCGAGGGCGCGTCCTTTACCGTGCACGCCGACGGCCTCATCGAGTGGCAGAAGTGGCGCTTCCGCCTCGGCTTCACGCCGCGCGAGGGCGCTGTCCTGCACGATGTGTGCTACGAGAACCGTCCCGTCATGTACCGCCTCAGCTTCAGCGAGCTGACGGTGCCGTATGGTGATCCGCGACCGCCCTTTCACCGCAAGCAGGCGTTTGACTTTGGCGACGGCGGCGTCGGGCGGGCGGCCAACAACCTCGAGCTTGGCTGTGACTGTCTCGGTGCCATATACTACTTTGACTCGTTGCTCGCCGCGACAGATGGCTCGCCGAAGGAGGCCAAGGCGGTGGTCTGCCTGCACGAGCAGGACAACGGCATCTTGTGGAAGCACACCAACTTCCGGACCAATCGCGCCGTGGTGACGCGGTCGCGCGAGTTCGTGGTGCAGTTCATCTGCACGCTGGCCAACTACGAGTACATCTTCGCCTTCAAGCTGGACCTGGCGGGCGGCATCACGTTGGAGACGCGCGCGACAGGCGTGGTCAGCGTCGTGTCCATCGACGAGGGCAAGACGAGTGGTTACGGCAACGTCGTCGCGCCCGGAATACTCGCGCAGAACCATCAGCACGTCTTTGCCGCACGCATAGACCCCGCCATGGACTCATACGCCGAGGGCGACACGCGCGTGGTCGTGGAAGAGAGCCACGGAGTCAAGACGCACGCAGAGACGAACCCCTTTGGCAACCTCTACGAAATCCGACGCAAGACAGTCGACAGGGCCACTTGGATCGATGCCGAGCCGCGGCTGAACCGGCTGCTCAAGCTCGAGAACGCGCACAAGAAGAACACAGTCTCGGGAAAGAACGTGGGCTACAAGCTGCTGGCACCCGCGACGCAGATGATCCTCGCCGACGAGGACAGCATCATCGCCAAGCGGGCGCCCTTTGCGCAGCACAACAACTGGGTCACGGGCTACCGCGACGGCGAGTTTTGGGCGGCAGGCGAATTTACAAACCAGAGCCGCGGGGAGAAAGGGGGCGTTGGCGACATGGTGAGGCGAGGGGACTGGTTCACCGAGGACGGAGGGGAGGCGACCAACGGCCACAACGGGGGTGATGGTGAAGTTGGCAAGAAGAGCAGCCCCGTGGTGTGGACCGTGTATGGCCTGACACACAATCCTCGCGTCGAGGACTGGCCGGTCATGTAAGTGGACCATTTGCTATTGATGGCTGAGTTGCCGACAAGACAGCTAACATCCAGGCCCCAGGCCCGCCGAGACGTACCAAATCCACCTCCGGCCTGCCGACTTCTTCACCCGCAACCCAGCGCTGGACGTCCCGTCTACGCGCAACAAGGCCAGCGTGCTGGTTCCGTGCTGCGGGGGTGCCAAGGCCGACGTTGCCGCCGAGAAGAGCGGCTCCGTGCAGGAGAGCCCGCTGAACCACCTCCAAGGCTCAAGCAAGGGCGACGAGGCTGCTGCCGACAAGGGAGAGCAACGGCTGAGCAAGGTGCTCACTGGGCTGTTCAAGTCCAAGGGCAAGGAAGAAAAGTAGACGACGCAAGGTGCATGGCCTAGATGATCATGGTGGTGGTGATGCTGGGTATATAACGAGCAGAGACGGAGATGTGATGATGATGTACACTGTTGTCACGCCATGCTAGTGTTCGATTTTGAGAGAAAAGTCTACGTGAGGAACTCCCTGGTGGATGGAGCTCGTCGAAATGATGTCGACGTCTGCGACGGTCAAATCAGCATCTTTCGCACGCACCACATGATGAAGACTGCGGGAGGGGAGGCGTACCTTGACACACGTACGGCGCCACATTGTCCGACGTGAGGCCGCCCGACACCTCGAGCAGAAAGTGCCTCTTGCCGCTCCATCTCTCCTTGAGGCTCCGCGCCGCCACCCTGACGCCGTCGCCGGTGAAGTTGTCCAGCATGACCACGTCGGCACCCGCGGCAATGGCCTCGTCGGCCTCGGCCTCGGACTGCACCTCGACCTCGACCTTGACGCTGAAGCCGGCGACGGCCTTTGCGGCGGCGACGGCGTCGGAGATGCTGCCGCGGCTCCAGACGTGGTTGTCCTTGAGCATGACCATGGCGCTGAGGTCCATGCGGTGGGCGTCGGCGCCGCCGACGAGCATGCCGTACTTTTCGACGAGGCGGAACCCGGGCGTCGTCTTGCGCGTGCCGGCCAGGGTGCCCGTGTAGCCCGCGGCGCGGACCTTGGCGACGAGCTCGCGGCTGCGCGTGGCGATGCCGGAGCAGCGCGCGAGCATGTTGAGGGCGACGCGCTCGCCGAGCAGGATGCCGCGCGCGGGACCCGTCACCGTCGCGGCCTTGACCTTTTCGCCGTCGCCGTCACCGCCAGCCACGTCGGCGCCCTCGTCGACGTGCCACTCGACGGCGCAGCCGCACTGCGCAAAGACCTCGTCGAAAAAGGGCCGGCCCGCGACGACGCCGGCAGACTTGGCCCAGAGCGTGGCCGTGCGGGCCACGTCGCCGACGACGAAGCCGCCGTAGTCGAACGAGGGCGTGTCCTCGGCGAGCCACGCCGTCACCTGCGTCTTCCAGCTCGGCGGGAGCAGGTGCGCGGGGTTGCCGGCGGCGACGGGCTGCAGCGCGGGAGACATGGCGGGCGTGTAGGGAGGCAGCGCTGGGGTTACTGACGAGGAGCCGCAGTGGTGGTGGCCGTCGTCGTCGTGATGGTGCAAGGGTCTGGGATTCAAGGTTGCAAGCAAAGCGTCGGGGGTTCGGCTCGAGGCGCGGCCTGCATCGGAGTAGAGTGGGGCAGCGCGGGGAGGACCGGCACCCGCCACTATCCGAGCGCTGCGTCCGGTCAAGCCATCATCGGAAGGCATCCAGCCGCTCTGGAACACAAACTTGAGGCAAGTCCTATGCTTGCGATGCTCTACAGCTCATGAGAGACTGATGATTTGAAACAACGTGATCGACGACCAAACATGGCCAGAAAGCCCAAAGGGTACGACGGAACTTCTTTCGCAAGGAAGAGCTGCGGGCCAATGATGTTTCCGATACAGTACGCAATGAATGACTGTAACAGATGGGCATTGGCCTCTGACGACGCACGTCGAAATTGCACCTGCTCACGATGGCGTTGACACTCATCTTCCTGGTGAAGCCGCCAAAGTTGCCCGACGTCATGGGAAGGTTGGCGCCAAACGCCAACACCAGGAATTGAAACAGGTGGGAAACCGCCATGCATGGCAACAGCCTGGACGTGCGGTTGTGTGAGCAATTGCATTAGCCATCATGGTGATGTCGCTTGATTGAGTCTACCTACCTCACATCGATTCTGCGAAGAAGCCTCTTGTCGTCCTCGGGGTTGAAACCCTCGGATGAGATGGCGGCAACATCCTCGGCCTTGGCTTGCAGAGAATCTCTCAGATCGTCAATACGAACCATGGTTGCAGACAATGGAGGGTATGCAAAAGCAGAGAATGTATCTTGCAAAACGTTGCAAAAGTTGTCTTCGTCCGAGATACCGTGACTGCATGGGGCAGAGGTGTATGAATGGCATTTTGTATTCCAGAGAGCGTGTACATGTAATGGCACATCAAGAACGCAATATGCAGATGGGGCCATCGTCCACATTCCTCCAACGTCACAGCGTTGTTAACACCAGGAAGAGATGCGAGAGACTAGATGCGGGTGGCGCCAAATTCGGGAGGGGAGCGAGGTAATGGATCTCAACTGACGTCGGGTTACTCAATACGAGCAGCGACAGCCCAAAGTGCCGCGTACCTGTATGAGCCAAACTGCCGTTGCCTCTAATGCAGATGCTGGCTCCGTCGCGAACGTAGGAGCATGCGGGGCCTGCCTCCAAGCAGCACATCCGACTGGACCTAACAGACATTCGTACGTCGGATTCTTTCCTCAGTACCTATAATCGTGAACCCTGAAACTTTATCACCCAGCCGTCCACCTCGGGGCGCATGCACGTGCTGGTCCCTGTCACTAGGGTAGCGCGGAGACGACCTGTTCGGCCACTAGGGCTAGATGGGGTCCTGGGCGAGGCCCTGTGGGAAAAGAGCAGGGCCCACGGACGAGGTTCGGAGCGGAAGATTGCCTAAACCCTGTATCACCGCACCTTGCCGTGGCAGAGGTACGACTCTCAAGAAATCGCCCGAGCCCATAGATGTGGGGCGAGCCGTCGGCTATACTACATATAGTTCAATCGTCCCGCATTTATCCAACGAACTGAGGAGCTAACATAGAAGAGAAACGCGATGCGGACCAGCGCGTCTGTTCCTCGTGACAGAGCTGGCGGCGGTTGGGCCGGTAGCCGACTCCCAAGGCAATGCAGGTTCGCGGCAAAGCATGGCACGAGTGTGAAGGAATACCGTATAATCTCAGAAAACTCCATAGACGCCCCACAACCACGTCTCACAAGGAAACCAGGCTGACTACAGGTATTGGCTCTTTCTATTTTCCATGTAAGATTTACAGCTGATCATTGGCCCCCCCACATGAAGAAGAGCTGTGAGACTGCTATGAATGTTCTGAGATTATACGGTAATAGATGGAGGAGGCTGAGCAGAGGGTATCCCGATGGTAGGTGGCTCCTGCCGACGCTTGTCTCGCCCCGCCCCGCCCCGCCCCCGCAAAACAGCCTTTGGTGGCGCTTTGCGAGCTGGTCTGACGTTGAGACTTGAGAGGCTCGTGGCTTTCTCTGCAGCTTGCAACGTGCTTGACGCAAACGTTTGTAATCTCGCTGCTGTCGACTGGGCTCGCTAAGAATCCATGCAGAGAGACAGCCAACCAACGAATTGGTCGTGAACTTGTCTCCGTCAGCCCGACCGAGAGACTGACGAGCAGTGGAGCACCACTTCCGAAGGATCAAAATCTCGAGACTTGCACCTGGCAATCATTCGAGTCTCGAGTCCGCGAGTACTTGGGTGCTCAAGACCCCCCATCGAACCCTTTCAGAGCCGACACAGCCGCATCTTGAATATCCTTGCCCTGACAAGCAAAGCTCCTCCTTCTTCCCATCTTCCCGCCAAGAGTCGCCCGCCGCCAGCATGCCCGGCGCTTCAGAGTCCTTCTCGGTAGACCTGGAAAAGGCTAGAGAGCTCATCAATGGCCGCATAGATCAGCTGAGCGATGACCTCCGCCTCAGGGTCAACAAGGTTCTCCATGAAAATCCGGAGCTGGCTTACAAGGAGTTCATCGCGCACGATACCCTCACAAACTACCTGGAGAAATTAGGCTTCAATGTAAAGCGCAGCACACACGGCCTGGAGACGAGTTTTGAGGCGACCCTCGGTCACGGAGGTCGCCAGGTCGTCGTCTGTTGCGAGTACGACGCGCTGCCTGGTATCGGCCATGCCTGCGGCCATAATCTCATCGCTACGTCCTCCATGGCTGCCTTCATCGGCGCAGCGCACGCCCTGTCTACCCTCAGGATCCCGGGCCGTCTGCGAATCCTTGGGACGCCGGCCGAGGAGAACGGCGGAGGCAAGGCCGTTCTCATAGAGAATGGCGCTTTCAACCCGCCCGAGGACATTGCCGCCGCCATCATGGCGCATCCCCTACCTGCCCATGCTATGCAGGCAAGAGGCTCCAGCTATGCCGGGCTTGCGGGGGTCTTGTTCCTCGCCAGCCACAAGTTCAAAGTCGAGTTTCACGGCAAGACGGCACACGCAGCCGGCGAGCCTTGGAACGGGACCAATGCCCTAGATGCGGCCGTGGCGGCGTACAGCAACGTTGCGATCCTGCGGCAACAAATTCGCCCCGACGAGAGAATCCACGCAGTCATCGAGGTGGGCGGCGCCGCGTCCAACATCATTCCCGACTACACCCGGATGAGCTGGGCTGTGCGGGCCCCATCCATGGGCCGCGCTGACAACCTCTTTAAGAGGGTCAAGAATTGCATCGAAGCGGCTGCAATGGCCACCGGCTGCACATGCAAGCTGAACAGGTATGCTGCATGAAATAAAACCTGCCAAAGTGCATTGAAATGCGCAGACGTGCTAATGCCCCTCCCTCACAGCACTCCGACATACGTCAATCTCAGAGCTAATGAGGCCCTCTGCAAGACGTATGTAGAGGACATGGCTCACATTGGTGAAAAGGTGCTGCTCCACTCAGATAACCCGTATACCGCGTCCACAGACATGGGCAACGTGTCCTACACCGTTCCTAGCTTCCATGGCGCATTCAGCGTTCCATCCGAGCCAGACGTTGCGATTCACAACGTGCGGTTCGCTGCTGCTGCGGCAACGGATGAGGGACACGCCGCGGCAATAAAGTGCTCTAAGGGAATGGCGATGCTGGCTTTAAGGGTTTTGGTAGACGGCAGCTTAGCAGACGCAGCGCGTAGGGACTTTGAACTGCCTGATACGGAAGACTAGGAACAATGATGTATTGGTGTATACACTCCAAAGCTGACACTCGATGTGACGCGTCATTGCAGTTCGTGTATTCGCCTTCTGGAGCGAACAAAGTCTTGAGGCAACTCCCCTGCTGTCGGCTCATGGCACCCGATCTCCTGGTAATCAAGGCACTCGGACTGGACAGCGATTTTGCTCATCGCCGGATGTATCCGCAGCTGACGCTAGTTTCCACGCCGACGCTCACTCCGTGGTGTCGAACAAGCGAATCCGGGGCCTATGGATCAGATTGCGGAGGACCTTGTACAACCTGACTCGCCAGGCTCTCCTCTATGGACGCCATGTCCTCACTCAAAGCTTTCATCGTCAACTCATCGCTCAATGCCCTCAGACATTGTTAATTCGCGCGAGATGGTCACCACAGGATACGAAGGCAGCATGGCAAATATGCACTCCCGCTAGAGAGTATGGCGCGCCTGTCAAGCATGTCGTAGGGAAAAGGTCAAATGCGACGGCGAACAGCCGTGCCACAGCTGCCGCCGGAACCGATGCGAGTGTGCATATGCCGACCCTTTAGGCAACATGAGAATGGCTGGTCCCGACTAAGTTGTCGAGGACATGAAGGCGTCTGTCTTTGGTCCATGCGCTGAAGTCTGAGCCAGATACGTCTTGAGACTCGAGAGTCGGCTCCAGTGGATGGAGGACAAGCTACACAAGCAAAACACCGGCGAGGCAGGCAGAGGCACCAGTACTTCTGCGAGTGACCAGCCCTTGGATGCAGCGAGGCTTCAGACTCGAGCGAGTTTCGATGCCTTTGGGGCTGGCTGATACATCCGTCGCGGAATCGAGTGCAGACTTTGGTAGCCAAGGGTCAACCCATGAACGAGGCTTCGCAACCGTCGAACGCCAGGCATCGCAAATCTTGAAATGCAACAACTCTGAGGACCCTGCAACTACAACTGAGCCTGCAGTTGAAGCAGAACCACATCCTCCACCGGTAGACATTGCCCCGCTCCCCGACGACCTCCTTCAGGTACTCATCGATCAATTTTATCGCCGTCTATTACCCAAAGTTCCCCATCTTCCGGAAGTCGAATCTGCGACGCAAATTGAATGAACGAGCTGCGCCTTGAAGATAAAGACGGCTTCTCGCTTCTGCTATACGCGCTCCTCGCTGTCTCGGCATCCGTTCTGCCGTCGGACCACCAAGTATTCGACACACCCCCCACACCGGGATACAAGTCCATTGACCTTGGAAGATTGTTATACGCGCATGCGTAAAGGCTGCTACTGACACAGTCGGATCAGGGGGATCAAAAGATAAGCTTGTATCTTGTTATTGCTCAAGGTCTGCTGAGTTTGTACCTGGCCGAAGAAGGACGAGTCAACACAGCGTGAGTACCGCCGGCCACGCTATCCGGCTCGATCAAGGACTGGACCTTGAGTAGCTCACTAATGGGGTAGAAGGCGATGATGCGATGCGAAGCACGCTAGGAAGCTTGTGGCAGTGTCTGTATAGTTTGGATCGTTCGCTGTCTACAGTGCTTTCCAAGCCTATGGCAATCGACGATGCCGATTGCGGCATGGATTTCTCGGAGGATGACGATGGCACGGCTTCGTCGATTACAGAAGACGAGATGGACCCCTGGTTTTCAGTCATTGCAGACTTCCACATCACCATAGGCAAGATCTACAAGTCGGTCCGGTCGATTCGCAAGGCCCACGAGGATTCGAGCCCCAAACTAAAGGAGACTTTGCAATCCCGCATCCACCAACACGACGCGGAACTGGAGATGTACTATGAGAAGTCAGTTCTCAAAAAGATGGGAGACGCTCGACACGGCGATGAACCTGCCCCGCTGCAGATTATTGCAGTTGCGTCGTACCACATTGGGGTCGTTCTTCTCTACCGGACCCTTATCGAAACGTTTACAATAGGAGGCATGAGTCCGGAAGCATTTCTACGCTGCGCCGAGGCTGCCGCCAACTGCATTAAGCTTACACCGCAGGTCTTATCCGCCGTACCGGCAAGTCACTGTCTAGTGCAGCAAAGCCGGGCGATATACGCCAGCGCGAAAGTGCTCCTGCACTGCATGAAGTTGTCTCGGAATATGGCATTCGCGGCCAAGTCCTGGCACGACGTCGAGACAGCTGTAGAGATGCTCCGGGGAATCAAGATGGAGTGGCCAGAGATCAAGAAGTATCAGCTGCTGACAGAAGAGGACATGCATCCGACAAGGGTCGACCTCGACCGACATGACTTCTTTCCTAAGACATTCGATAGCTACGGAGTAGCACCTTTCATGACACCGGCCAATCATAACCTGCCTGACTCAAGGAATCAAGGATTTCAACAAAATAGCTTGATTGACCAGCCTGCAAGTTATCGACACAGGGAGACAGCAAGCCAAACAATAGCGAAATCAACGCAGCATGCCATGTCCTCTGGACGCCTGCAGAGCAATGACCGTCCAGAAGACGTACCACCGAAGCGGCGCAGGACGTCCATTAATTTTTCGACTCCTGCCTCGAGTGCCGATTTGACGCACCAGATTGAGCGAACCGACACTGTGAACCTGACGGATCAAAGCCAGCAGTTAATGGACTTGTTCCTGGACATTTCACCATTTACACCGAGTAATGCATTGTCGCCCGCAGATCTTGATGCGAGAACCATTCCTGTATATACGCAGTTTTGCATCAGCTTGTAATCATGTTTTGACAAATTCATCTTCTTTCCCCGTACCTCTGTTTCATTGACTGGTTGCATCCAAAAGTTAACTCATAGACTTATGGTGAATCTACTCGGCTTGCCTACTTTGATAGTCGATCCGTGTGTTCGGCCCTCCAACCGCCATCAGCGTACGGTCTCTGCCAGAATACAGGCAGAGATTGTTCACGGGGGGCTGCAGCTTCTCTGCATTACTGCTCAGCCATGACGAGAGGACAATGGGCTCGCTCTGGGATGGAAGACTCGGATGAACTCTCCATGGCTGTAAAAAAGGTCTTGCCTCAATTGCCAGAGTGACAAGACTGTTGTTGGTCAAGTATCGTGTGATTTAGTCACATGCTGCTTATAATATGGTCCAGCCTTGCCGTAGCAATGCTGGTCGCCTGCGTCGGTGTTCAGGATCGGTCCGATCATTCGCAAGGGCCGACACGTGGAGCCATGCGCCGCGGCCGGACCGACTTCCGATTGCACGGCGCGGATACATCCGGCGCTAAAGGCGGCTTCGGCCCCACTCCGGTGCATGTTCCCGCTGCACGGCGCTCTGTCCGGAAGTCACATGGACTCCTCTACCTCAGTAAGCGGAAAGTGCTTCAAGGATCAAAAGACGGGGACGCACACGTTCTTCCGATATGAGCCTTCGTTCCCTGGCCTGATGGCCTGCTTCGCGACAGCTCAGGGTCCTCGCGCGACGACTCGATCTCGATTCAAGATGGATGCTTGCGATTGTCTTCGTGGTAATTCGCGCCATGGCGCTGCCACTGATGGGGAGAGAAATGGAACGTCTGGTCCTGCAGTCCGAATCGACATGCATACTCACATCATGCCTCCATCGTTGCCTGACCTTTCACATTCCCACGGAGAGCATGAATGGATCAAGCTCAGACCACATGTGCAGCGTAAAGAGACGCCCACTAGCGGGGTATCTGCGCTCGACCCCAACAAAGTCGATATGTTTGTGGGCGATCGTTTCTTTAGAACAGTAGAAGCCAATTGTTTCGACGCTGCGACACGAATCCAGGACATGGACGCGACCGGAGTCAATGTTCAGGTCCTCAGCACGATACCCATCTTATTCTCATACGACAAGCCATCGGAGGCGGCCGCAAAACTGGCTCGGCACCTCAACAACCTATTGCCTCGGTTTGTCGCGATCACCCTCGTCGATTCGTTGGTTTGGCAACGGTGCCTCTACAGGACGTTGCTGCCTCGGTGTTGGAGCTGCGGCGCGCACGGACGACACTAGGACTGAAAGGCGTGGAAATTGGGACTGAAATCAACGGACTGGGCCTCGACAATCCACAGTTTGAGTCTTTCTGGGCTGCATGTGAGGAGCTGGACTGTCCAATCTTTCTACACCCCCTGGGCTACGAGTTGGCGAGAGAAAACAAGACTCGTTGGGGCAAGTATTGGTCCGCATGGTTGATTGGGATGTAAGTTCTGAAGCCACCAGCTTTCCAAGATACTCGCACTGACGACTCGACTCTAGGCCCAGTGAGACTGCGCTGGCGATGCACGCCATTCTTTCATCAGGTGTTTTGGTGCGCCATCCAAGACTGCGACTGTGCTTCGCCCACGCAGGCGGCTCCTATCTGCCTCTTCTGGGAAGAATCCAGCACGGCTATGAGTGCAGACCCGACCTGGTGGCGCAGGAATCACAAGGCGTTTCGCCACGACAGCATTTCGAGTGGCACCAGAAGAACATCTGGATCGACAGTCTCGTTCACGATGCCGACCTGCTGGAGTATATTTGCAAGAAGATTGGACCGGAACGGATCCTCATGGGCAGCGACTATCCATTTCCACTGGGAGAGATGCCAGTACCGGGGGAGATGCTGGCCTGGGATGGGCAGGTTCGACACTTTCTGTCTGATAAAGCGAGATTCAAGATGTTGGGTGGGAATGCTGTCGAGTTTCTGGGTTTGCATGGAATGTTTCCAGAGCAAAGATTATGATCTCTGTTATCTAGGGCTATGATTGCTGGGTGGTTGTGGCGCGCAAAGCTGGCTTCAAGACGCATCGGTCGACTTACGTACAGCTTGATGATCGTTGCTTCGAGCGCCATTAGCCACCAGTGAACGTACCAGTAAGACTGTATTGTGAGAACAAACGCCTCGAGCAGAGAACGACTTGAGCACGAGAAACAAGTATTTGTTTAATAGTGGCAACGTTGTGACTTCTTTGCGATGCTCCTTGCTATAACACGATTCCCGTGGCGTCTCGTTCATTGGAGGTACAAGCACGGGAATTCGAATACGACGAGACACGGCTGGCGACATTGGCAAACACTTGTCCCCCGAACTTGACGGCAAAAACCCTACACTGGTCTTTGACGACATTGAGATCTCAAAGGCAGTCCCTCTAGCCGCGCGTGCGGCGTTTGAGAACAGCGGGCAGATCTGTCTCTGTGTACTGTGGCTCGCGCATCTACGTTCAGCGCAAGGTCTACGACGAATTTCTACAGGGCTTTGTGGCTTACGCCAAGCAACATTACCGATGCGGGGAGACTGTTGGACCGGTCGTGTCGTTCGAGCACTATTCCAAGATTCGGTCCTATCTGCTCACCGCACAGCAAGAGATGGCCACACTCCACACCGGGGTAGTTCCAGAGGCAGAGCCGCGGCATGGGTACTGGATCCCTCCAGCTGTGCTAAGCGACATTGACACCGACAGTCGCGTCGTTCGGGAAGAAATCTGTGGTCCGGTCGTCACTGTGTGCGCGTTCGATACAGAAGAGGAAGCCATCCGACTCGCCAATGACAATCCCAACGGGCTGGCCAGTGTAATCATGACCAACGACGTCTCACGGATGCGCCGTGTGGGTAAAAGTATCGATGCTGGGCTGGCATGGGTCAGTAGCTGGCTGGTTCGGGAGCTTGGCACGGCTTTTGGCGGGATGAAGGCCTCCGGAGCGGGCCGGGAGGGCGGCTCACGCAGCCGAGACGTGTTTACAAACGTCCGGACGATACATGTGCCAGAACCCTGGTGAGTGACGGATATATGCCGCTTCAGAAATTTGTTAGACCCAGTGTAAAAACTCGAAGGACTTTAATCGATCGGTCGCGGCACAAGGTATGGGGAAGCATCTCGGATCTGTCCGAATGCCCAGACGCTAAGGCAGACGTCACTTCCCCGGCCTGGGCCATCGTACAAGCTTCCACCTCCTTCCATTGTCCTTCTTATCACTGATCGCATCAATTCACGTCGAGCAGCAATTTTGAGTCTTGTAACTCGACATGGCAGAACACAAAGCTCCAAACGGCACGCCGTACTTTCGTCCCTCAACGCAGGCGCAGGGCCTTGCAAAATATCCCCACGCACGCATCATTCCGGCTGGACAAGGAAAGGGACTCTACATCTACGTCTCAGGCACATCGTCCGCCGCGACGCGGGGATGGCACATTCGTCGGCGCAGACATTGCAATCGGTGAATCCGGCAAGTCATCTACGACGACCCTCGATATTCGCCTGCAGACGGCCGCGGTTCTGTCCAACATCGACGCCATCATCCACGGGGCGACCAGTGGGCAAGCGGGAGTCAAGAATGTGGTGGACGCGACAGTCTTCCTCACCGACATGAAGGGCGACTACGCCGGCATAAATGAAGAGTGGAATCGGGTTTGGCCCGATCGGGCGACGGCTCCGGCCCGGACGACGGTGGAGGTGCGGGCTTTACCACGAAGGAGATTCTGGTAGAGATTAAGTGCGTTGCGTATTTTGAAAGAGCGTTGATAGTCGGTCCGCACCCTGACCCTGCTCTGCCTATTACATACTTGACCCTAAAGCAGGCAAGCAACTAGTCATTGCCCAGTGAAGCAACAGCTCAAGTCTCTCTCGTCTCATGAATAGCCGTATCAAGTGCGCCTCACAGGCAAACGGCAGTCAATCCTGCGCCTAGAGGCATATGGAGGACCGTATAAGCGGAAAAACTCGTGGCCATAAAGACGGCGTCGCATTGGTCCGTCTGACGAATGCTAGAGAACAGGCGCTCGACTGTCCGATGCCTCACATCGTCGGGGCTGGCGGACGGCTGCTGTGCACTGAGTGCCGGACTTTCGTCGAGTCGAGCCAACGATACGATGCAGTGGCTTGCTACGAGGCTCTACGGAGGCCGAAATGGTCTTGGCGCCGGCACACCATGGCGCGTTGGTTGCCGTTTTGAGTGAGGTTGCATCTTGTAAGCGCAGGTTCGCTGTCGTTCACACCCCAACGTCAGCCCCCAAGTTCGACATGAGCCATGGCCGCTACGACATGCAAGCAATACGTCATGTGCCCCTGATCTAGTCATGGTAGGGCTGCCCACGCAGGTCCTCCATCAAGATCTCCTGGACAGCGCTCCACTACTTTCGCCCTACCAAAGTGGAGATCTGCAAACCCGCAGCCGTATTCTCATGACTTTCTGTTCAATGGGGGGAAAGTACCCCTGCAAATCTCGTCGATGCTGCCTCGCGTGGCCGATGATCACCACTCAGCTCACCAGGGTCAATCGAGCTGAAGCGCAAAAAGGAGTTGGTGAGGCGGTGGGATGATGGCCTCGAGCATGCAGGTCGGCACATGTTGGACCAACCAAAGACGAGTCTCTACGGAATGTCGCGCATTCCATGGCTGATTCATTTAGTGCAGCGTGCTGATTTGGTTTGAGAGACTGCGGTGCGGCCTCGAGTCTTGACTCTGGCTTGAAGAAACATGACTTAATGAGACACAAGCTGCAAAGCTGTTGTCCAGAACTATATAAGGCGTCTTTGTTCCGTGATTCCAAACAAATCACTGGCGCCCATATTCGAGATCGCAAGCAAGTTCATCAAGACTCGAATACAATCTGACCGACACTCTACTCTTGATCAGCCATCTGCCAAGATGAAGACGTCTGGGATCTTTGCTGTCCTAGCTGCTCTCAGCACCTCTGTCCTGTCCATTCCCGTGGACAACGTTGAGAGGGCCGAGATTCTCGAGCGCGCCAACCTCCCAGGTTTGAACGCCGTCCAGAGCGCGCACGCTCGCAGCATCATCGCCGAGGTCAAGGCGACTGGTGTCGGCAGGCAAGGCTGCGAGGCAGCCATCACCACCGGTCTCACCGAGGTATGTTGAAGCTGGCGACTGGCCGTTGCGAACCCTCAGCTAACACACCGGTGCAGTCGAGCCTCAAAATCCTCGCGAATAACAAGGTTCCATCCTCGCTCAAGTTTCCGCATGATGGCGTCGGCTCAGATCACGACAGCGTCGGCATCTTTCAGCAACGCGCCATGTTCTACAAGGACATTGCCTGTGACATGAAGGCCGACTGCTCCGCTGGCCTCTTCTTCAAAGAAATGACGTCCATCAAGGGCTGGCAGACGATGGATATTGCCACGCTCTGTCAGAAGGTGCAGCGATCTGCCGTTCCGACGGCCTACAAGAAGTACACGGGAACAGCCGCCAGCGTCTGCAAGTCTGGTATGTAAGAGGCGCAGGATATGGCTGGTTTGTGTTCGAGATGTCTTTTTTGTAGCGCTGGAAGCTAGCGGACATGTATAAACACAGTCAACGTACAGTTTGTCTTTTGGCAGAAAAGTCCCCCAATTCATGTACGCGCAGATGGTGCGCCATTCGACATAGTGTAGATTGCTGTATGTACATGGCACAAATGTCCCTGCGCCGACTGTTGCCATGACTTCAAGCTCGTGAGCTAAGACGAATCCTGATGCAGACTTGGTCAATCAGAGTCACAGGAAATGCCAGCACCGGGGCTACAATGGCCTTGGATGCATTCTTGATCGGCCAATGTTCTTTGAGTATAGCTAATCCTTACGATATTCTCACAGACCTGACCTTGCCACTGCCTGCTATCAACTTTTGCCCAACACGCATTGCCAGTGCAACCTCTCGGCTGGCTTCAGCCTTTCTGGTCCAGGAACGAGGGTTCCAGCCGTTGTATTTCGACATGAGTGAGCCTCCTTGACGTTGCAGATGCCCGATGGGACTTTGAACCTCAAGGATGGTGGACAGGGTGGCATTCAGCATTGCATCAAGTTACTTCTCTGCGAGGGGATCCTCGTGGGTGCTCCCCCAGAGCTCGGAGAATAGGACCCTAGGACTCGTACGAACGACTGCCCTGCCCAGACCCACCCGCCACCCTCGATGTGGCGCCGTTTTATTATGGGCCTCCCGCGATGACGATGCGCACCGGAGTTGAACTCACATTCACGCTCCCCACAGAGTGGCTTCTCACAACCTTCATCGGAAGCTGTGACCTTGCCGCGAGCAATTGCCCAAATTGTCGGGGCAAGTTTTGGAGACATGTGCGGCAGATATGCGCTGGCATTGGTAAGCTGAGCCCTCCGCGCTGCATTCAAGCGAGTTGTCGAGAGTGTGTTGCCCGCTGACAAGGCCCCTCGGTGCACAGCGTGCCTCCCAGGTGCGCCGGATGCTGGAAGACGACGACATGCGCGTAGCCGACGGCCCAGACGACGAAGGCGACGGCGCTCCCCGACAGTCGTACAACTTTGCCCCGGGATATCACGGCATCGTCTACCGGGCCGACACCCCGGACTGGGGCGCCGGGCCCGGACCCCGCTCCTCCGCCGGTGATGCGACCGAGGAGCCCGCGGACAAGGACGTGGACAGCCCAGATGCCGCCCCTGCCGTCGAGGTCAAGTACAAGCTGCAGTCGATGAGATGGGGCCTCATACCCTTCTGGACCAAGCGCAACCCGGACTACTCGAGCATGATGAGGACCATCAACTGCAGGGACGACTCCCTCAGCACGTCCGGGGGCATGTGGACGACCATGAAGGCCCGCAAGCGCTGCATAGTCATTGCGCAGGGCTTCTTCGAGTGGCTCAAGACTGGGCCCAAGGACAAGCTGCCGCATTTCATCAAGCGCAAGGATGGCCATCTCATGTGCTTTGCCGGGCTATGGGACTGCGTCCAGTACCAAGGTAAGTGCCGTCGCGACGTCCTGTACAGTCCCTGCTCTGGCGACTCGCCCCTGGCTCACTGCAGATCTAGGCTCCGAAGACAAGACGTATACGTACACCATCATCACCACCGACTCCAACAAGCAGCTCAAGTTCCTCCACGACCGCATGCCCGTCATCTTCAACCCTGGCTCCGACAAGATCAAGACGTGGCTCAACCCCGGTCAGCACGAGTGGAACCAAGAGCTGCAGTCGCTGCTCCGGCCCTTTGACGGCGAGCTCGAGGTGTATCCTGTCAACAAGGACGTTGGCAAGGTCGGCAACAACTCGCCATCGTTTGTCATTCCGCTGGACAGCAAGGAGAACAAGTCCAACATTGCCAACTTCTTCGCCAATGCGCAGCAGAAGAAGAACGCGGTGAAGAAGGAGAGCAAGACCGAAGAGCGATCCACAGCTGTCGAGGAAGACAAAGACGCGGTGACCAAGACGGAGGGATTCTTTACGGCTGTCAAGGAGGAAAAGGACGACAGCAAGGGAGAGGCACGCGAGAAGCGCAAGGCGGCACCGACAAGCGGAGACAGCCCGCCAGCGAAGAAGACCCAGGAGAGGCGAGAGATTAGCGCAACGCAGAATGAGCAGAGAAGCCCGGCCAAGTCCAAGGCGCCGGGGTCTCAAAAGATCACCAAGTTCTTTGGCAACGGCGCATGAGAGCGGGAGCTAGGTTCATACTAGCTCGAACTGACAACGGTCGACTCACACGACCATGGCTTCGGGGGCCTCGGCTGGCGTACCTCGACTTACAGGCACACCGGCCAACGCTTTGCGACTTTTCGCTGCCCACTCGTACAGCTAGTGTTTGGGCTGTGGAAACGGCTTACCTGGTGAGGTAGCGAAACAACCATAGCCGCAAAAGCTGTCATCTGGCCGGCCCTAGCATTGCGAGGTTGCAAGCGAGTCAAAGCGCCACGAGATCTTCGCTGGGCCATTGCTCAATTCATCGATCGGTCCAAGTGACGCGCAGGAGCCTCAGGTATGGTATCTTTGCAGCTCAGAAATGCTCTAGGCACGCAGCTCAATTAGAAGATTCTGCACCTGAAGACATCTACGCAAACTCCGTGTCAACATGTCAGCCTTATATATGCTGCTGGCACTTTTTGTCACCACGAAACACGGCTCGAGTTGCTACTTTGGTCTCAAAACTCGGAGACGCTGGTTGCCGTGTTAACAGTCAGTGGGTGCAAAGACAGAGCTTGCCAAGCAGATCGGCGTGGCCTCTGACACACGATTGAACAGTAGCAATTGATCCAGTTCCAGGTACTGGGGGAGATGTACGAACCATCCTGTGGCTGGGACTGATAGAGAAAGGAGAACAATGAACGTAGTCTGTTGCTCTAATTTAGCATCGATCTAGACGTGGCCTGGGAGCTGCGGAACGTAGAGGCAGCTCAACCTCATGACTCCCAAAGTGCGTACCAAGTTACCATCACAGACAACAGGCTCGTGTTCCATCGAGAGCTTGACGGCGGTGTCCACTTAGCACGTCTTCGGAACTCCGGAGCAAAACGCCAGATCTGTCTACAGCGTATTGAAGGGGGCGCCTTCACGGCAAAAGCGGCCCCGGTTTTGAGGTTAGACCGGCAATAAGACGCTGATCCCACATCCGAACTGGTAAGCACTCTCCGACACGTCCGTGGTTGCCGGGAGAATGCGGGGAAGCGGAGGGAAAGTGGAGGCAGAGGTGGGAACTCTGTGCCATCATCCCCAAATTATTCCAACGCACTGGAAGCTGGTGGCAGCTGCTCGCCAGCCATCTACTCGCGGAGGACGCAGGTCAGAGCACTACATGAACCTACTAAAGGTGGGCAGCCGAGGCTGGCAACGAAAGGATATACTACTCCGGCTTGTCGGCTCCCGGCTGCCACGCGGGTATGACGCGGGGGAGGCGGTGGGGGAGCTTGGGGAAGCTGGGGGGGGGCTTCCAGATGAATGAGTTGCCCTGGTGTTATAATAGGCTTTGGCGCTCGCGGTGTTGTAAAGACTGCGTCTGCCTGAATCCATTTTCAACGCCATCTGACACTGCGATAGCGCATGCTGGCTGAAAGTCAGAGTGAAAGTGCCGCCTCAAACGACCAGACATCATGGCGACTCCAAACTTGCCGCTGAACCGGCTTCGCACCCATGATTGTAAGACATCCCATCGACGGCAGCCTCGGGTTCCCCCCCCCCCGACCACAGAAACAAGTTCG
>JALHBZ010000021.1:0-44697 GCA_024340015.1 Tolypocladium ovalisporum | reverse complement strand
GGGGGGGGGGGTTGCGACAACGGCTCCAACTCACCTGGATGATGAAGAGGATGATGGGGTTGCTCGGGTCGTATTTGGACGGATTGCTCCCCTCGATGACGCCGCCCTGGGGAGGGATCTTGTGCGCGGCCGTCGACGTCGCGGCGGCTGAAGACAGAGCCGTCGAGGCCGCCGCGAGGGCCGCAGAGGTGATGGTGGACATGGTGAGGGTGAGACAACCGCGTGGGGGAGTTGCAGCAGACGTCGGGTGCCTCGTCCAACGCAGCCGATGCTACGTCAAGACGTCGGATGGTGAGGCCCTCTACCACGACCTGCGGGACGACACTGGAGACGAAGTTGTTGATTCCTCCAGAGACGGATGGTAGAGAGGTTCGCGCGGCCCTACGAGGCTCTTATGACGCCCGCTTTCGCAGCTGACGGCTTCAACACTTGAGCAGTCCGTCCCCGCCCCAGCCCGCAAACCCAGCCGCCGCCGGCAGAGACTAATGGGGCCCGAGCATGGGGAGCCAGCGCGCGCTGCGCCCGCAACCGTGGCGCCAAACCCTTGCCGCGCCAAGCCGCCTGTCAGCTCTGGACCCCCCTCCAACTTTGATGGTAGAAGAGCGCGCACGGGTCCGTCTGCCAACGTCCCCCCACCCCCCATGCCATGTGCTTTGTCGCGATGCCTACCCAAGGTTATTGTCTAGCGTGCGGACACGACGGGAGGGGGGAGATGATATGCAGGCAAGGCCATGCAGGGCAGGGTGGTGGGAGTTGGCAGCAACGCGCATGCGACGGGCGCCACTGAGCCGGAGCCATGGGATGGGCCGTGTGACCTTGAGGCTGAGCGTTGATGCGGCCCTCGCTCGCATGGATGCATCGCAGGAGGACATAGTAAGCTTGTTGGTCGAGCATGTACATGATCAATGCTGCTTCTTGCGGCGGCTAACAAGGCTAAGAATGTGCAAGGGCCAGCCTGCGTGAAGCTCTCTGGCTCGGATGTCGTTTGAGGTCTTCGTCTTCACGTTCACGGCAGTCGGTGAGAAGACGACAGGGCAGGGGTAGCTACGAACGAAACCATGGAACCCTTGCTTGACGCTCTCCACAAGCTCTTGCTCCTCCCCCCGCTGACACGACTGGGGGCAGCTTCGCGGATTCGTCGTCGCCAACTTTGGGCGCTGCATTCATACCATATTCCCAGAGGACCCCTCCTGCGCAGACTTGAATAGCGCCCGTGGCGGCGCCCCAACAAGCCAACGCCACGCGCTGGAAGCAGACGGTTTACCGCCCTTGCCGGGGGCCCAACTTGCTCAGTCGGCGTCCACCGCATTGAATTGTGCTGTCACGCTCCGTTCAGCTTGCATGCTGCACAAGCGCCGGGCTCCAGTTCGAACTGCAACGGCAGCCATGGCCAACGTTCGTCTTGCGTGTTGCGAGATTGGCGGAGGCGACGAGGAGAGACGAATGCGTAAGGTACCTGAGCAGAGGGCCACCGCGTTCGCCGACAGCACACTGCTTGTTGGCATTCGGCCTGTTCCCCGTACAGTAGCATGCAAGCACGCGACTGTGCGATGCTTCCTTGAATCTCTTGGAGCTGCGATTGAGTTTGCCAAGGCCCGTGCCGTGTGCGGAGTGGCACGATCCACGATCCCGAGTCCCATGCGTATCCATCACACCCCTGGGCGCGCTACTCAATACACGACTTGAGCCCCATCGATGCTGGCGTGTGCTCATACAAGGTGCTGTTGCGAATATTATTGAGCGACTGCAACCAAGCAATATCCTTCGACGTCGCTCCTATCCCCGGCCAAACATCGAAGCCCGACTAGTCTTTGCGCCGCGAGCCCCTTAGAACATGTCAACATCTTCTTGATCCAACCGCCTCGGCGTTGTGCCCAGACTGTCCAGCCCCCTCTCGCGAGCCAACTCGGCACCGGCCACGGGCGCCTTGGCCGCCGCACCTTCGACCTTGCCCTGGCCCATCGCTTCTTGGTAATTCCGCCCCGTCTCATCTAGCAGCGCCTGCAATTCGCCTTCCCTCCTGTCAATGTCCTCCTTCTCCCGCCTTAATTGCTCAACCTTGCCCTCCTTCGATTGAATGTCGTCCTCCATGCCTTTGAGAGTAGCTTGTAGACGGGCGAGGCATTCCGTCAGGCTGGGAAGTGGTGTTATCTTGGGAGGCACCTGCAAGTGATCGTCCGCCGGGCCCTTCTTGGGCTTCTTCAGACCATCAAGACCGGCCCTCGTTTGTGCTGCTTCGTAGGCAATCCGTCGTTCCGCGTCACTGTCCGAGGAGGAATCCGACGTGTGTCCTTCTGCCGCCGTGATGAGTTCAGCCATCTGTTGCCGCTCACGCTTCCGCCTTTCCTTGGCCGCGCGTTTTCCCAGTGACAGCCCCCCGTCTTCGACGTATTCGTCAAACCCTTCTCCGAGGTCCTCGTCCTCGGGAAGTAGTCGAGTATCATCTTTCTTGCGCCCGAGACTGTCCTCTTCATCCTCGTCTTCGACGGAGAGGAACCCTTCTTCTTGGGCTAGCCTCGCGCGCCGCTCCTTTCTCTCGCGTATCTCAGGCTCGGAGAGGATCCTAGTAGTAGGTTTCGGAGACGCCACAGCGGCAGTGTCGACGACCAATGCGCCCTCGAGTTCGGAAGCATCCAGTTCCATCTCGTCAGCGTCGTCGATGTGTAGAGTTGAGAGGTCGCGTGGCGTGTTCGGGGTCGATGACTGCAGTTCGCTCAGGTACTCTTTGCTGTACTTTGGCCTGTCCTCGTCGTCATCTAGCAATCGGGTCGGAAGACTTCTGACGGCCATTCCGCGCCTTGCCGCCCTGTTCTCCGCCGCTGTCTGGCTTAGGGGTGCCCGTTTCGGCGTGATGGGCCCCTCGTCTTGGCCATGTTCAACATCGTCCGCAGCACCCCCGAAAGAGAGTCTCGACCTTGGGAATTTCTTCTTTTGTTTCAAAGAACTTGACCGACTGACATTTGGTCGGACAACCGCCGGGCCGTCATCCTCCTCCTCGTCGCCTTTGGTTGGGTCGTGTCCTTCATCAAGGACTTTCTCGTCGGCAGGATTGAAGCTCTTTCGCAGGCCCGACTGTCGAAAGGGTTTACGTCCCGACTTCGATCCAAACAGCGGCTTTAGAGGCTCTGTTCGCGCACCAGTCAGCCTTGGACCCATCAGCAGAGGTCGCAGGAACGAATCTGAAGACTTACCCTCTGAATCACCGCCATCTTCTGTCGCTGATGAGAGGTCGTCCGCAGGCACGTCATCATCAGCGACCTTTATCACGCGCGCCCGGCGCTTGGCTGCAAAAGAGCTCATTGTGCAGAGTTGCTCGACAGTTGCTGAAGTTCGAGATTGCCGTATTGCATCGCGAACATGACGCATTGTTTCGCTATCTAATCATCACGTGACTCGGTTTTTTTGGCGGACCCTACCATTGCAGCCTTGCATGTCCCGATCGCGCGACACGGCATGCGAATCTTGAGCTCACACATCACCATCCACGAATTGACTGCTCAAGATGGCGCCTCCCCAGCCTGAGCTCAAGAAAGTACGAACTCCGTTACGTGCCAACATGCTTTCTGCACGCTGGCCTGCTGCGCCCGGCGCAACGTCCGCTGCAGGCCCCGGATGATCGCTGACTCTGTGACTAGTATCTCGACAAGAGACTCCATGTCCAACTGAACGGCAGTCGCCATGTCGAGGGCACCCTGCGTGGGTATGATGTATGCGAAACGCGACGCCCGATGCTACAGATTTCGAGGTTGACAGCTATAGGTCTTCTTGAACATCGTCCTCGACGACGCTGTCGAGACAAAGGATGGAGGCGCCCGCATCCCCATTGGCATGGTAGTGCGTATCCTCCTATACTAGACGGACAATGTCACCTCTCTACATCTGGACTCGGGCTGACACAGAAAACAGGTAATCCGAGGCAACTCCGTCGTGATGCTGGAAGCCATGGACAGAATTGGCGGTGGCGGCGGCGGAGGCGGCGGCGGAGACGACCGGCAACACCACCACCGATGAGCCTTGGGACGACTTGACGGCGGACGAAGGACTTGAAAATGCTTGTTTGGCGTTCGGATAAATGGCGACGAAGCTTGTGTCTACACCAAGCTCGATCTTGCTAGGATCCAGCAGAAGAAGAGAACCATTCCCAAAGGGTCGATACTAGCCAGGGACACTTTCTACCTGCGAGCTAAGGGTTGACCAGAATTTCGCATCATAGCAGTCCATCATTCTGCCGCCGTATGCCTTTTGCCAGCCCTTGATTCCGTTCTTCAGGATTGCGGCCGTGATGCTCGCCTCGCCCACCTCATTGAGGTAGTCCTGCATCCAGCCAGCGCACCTCGGGCCCCGACCACTCGAGCTCCCTACGACGAGTCAGCAATGGCATTCAGCTCGGCTGGGCGCGTGGCTAGCTGTTGCATTGCTTACCGCAGTAGAAGATGATTGTCTTGATGCCCGCCTGCCTGCAGAGCTGGTATAGCACGGGCCGCGTCTGGTACAGCGTTTGCGCGGGCAGGTTGATGGACGTGGCCACGGTGCCGCCGCCCCAGTCCGTCCTGCGCACGTCGACGAGCAGGAAGCTCCTGTCACTGTGCCGACCGAGCGACGCATGGCTCTCCAGAAGCTGCATCACGTCGGCCGCCTCGAGCCGAGGGCACGGAGCTTTGGGTTCTGGGAAAGACGCCCACCACGGCGGGGCGTTGTCTGTGTCGTTTTGCGCCCCGACGCCGGAAGCGGTGGTCATGTTGGCTGTAACGTTGCTTGATTGCCACGACGTGTTATTTGGTGCTGCCTAAAAGCTGCGCAGAATCCCAAGCTGCCGAGTATATCTAGCTCGAGGAGGGGGAGCTTCTCCAAGCCACGTCCTTTATACATCATGCTAGACGTCGAGCCCAGTATGCTGGTAGCGCCCCGCCGCCACGGCGTCGCAAAAGCAATTCAGCTCTACACCCAACAACATGTCTCGGCAATCGCAAAATCCGTTGCTCCTACGTCGTATCTTCTGGATAACGGCAGCATCCACTGCCGACGCGCTTATAGTAGATAATTAACAATGAAAGTGGGGTATTCAAACTCCTGATGCGGGCTGCTCGAGCAATGACGTCTGTCTAAATTCCCTGTCTATGCGCTGCCCCCATGTCTATGCCCACCCCAAGTTCCCAAACGCCATCTCGCACCTGGCCATGTTGCCCCTGCTTCCTTGCCCGGCTCATTGCTCAACCGTTCCCATGGAGTTCATGATGACGGCGCCCCAGTCCAGGTACCCGTCAAACCACACCGTCGGATCGATGCCGTCCAGCAGGTCGCTCGTCCACGGGGTGCTCCCCAGGAAGTTTTGAATCTGCGTCTGATCCTGCGCGAGGCTGCCAGACTGCACGTCCCCTGGGTTTTGTACTCCGGGACCCACGGCCTGAGGCTGTTGTTGCGGATACGAGCCCTTCCATTGCCCAGCTGGCACCGTGTTGTTGGATCTGTGCTCTCGGTTGGACGCCTCTGCGCCGGCCGACACGAGCTCCGCCCATCGCTCCAGCTTGACGCGGGTGATGCGGACCTTGAGCGCGCTGAAGCTCCAGACGTTCTGGTCCGTCTTGCCCGTCTCGCTGGGCGACATCTGGAACGTCGAGCTGACCTGCTCGAAGCGGCTGCACATGGCAGACAGGATCTCGGGGATGTTGACCGTGAGGCCAGGCTGTGTCTGGAGCTGGGTCTGGAGTGCGCCGACGGCAGCAGGCAGCCCAGGTTCCGTCTCGTGGGCGCACTGACCTTTGCCTTCGCAGCGCGTGTACGCAGGCGATGGCCCAATGCCCGAGTCGGGATTTTGGGGCAGCTGGGGGTCTGCGTTGTATACGGCAAGGCTCGTATTTCCAGCGCTCGAGCAGCGCGGCATCGGTGTTCCGCCCTCGTACATGGTCCTGGGAGTGGCCAGCTTCGCCCACCGTCCGAGCATGGTGAGCGCGTACACCAGTTGCGCGGCGATGGCGGCTGGCTGGCGATAGTAGGTCGAGACTGGGACGGAGAGCCAGTTCTGAAACCACATCTTCAACGCCGAGCTCGCCTGATATATCTTATCCAGCGGAGTGCCGGCGCCGACTGTGCCCACAGTAAGAGATTCTGAGAGCTGCCGTATGAGAGCCATGTCGGCCAGTGGTGGTTCGTATAGCCGAAGTAGTGCAGTGTTGAGGTATACTTGTATCGTGCCTGCTTCACGTCAGCAAGAGCCACAAGTCCTGGGTTGCATAGCAAACTCACTATCCATCTTCAAGCTTTGGGGAAGCTTATTGCGGATGCGGTCCAACTCATTCTGGAAAGCGAAGATGTACGCTGATGTGGGAGCAGTGGGAATGCCGGGCACCTCTTCCGCTGCTTTGTCTCTGGCATTGAGCTCAAAGATTCGTTCGGTGAGGTGCTGTATCCTCACGAGAAAGACGAGCGTCGTATCCGTCTCATACTCTCTGCTCGCCTCCAGGTCGTTGACACATTCCTGCAGGTACGAGGAATACCTCATCGACTCTAGTCTTACAAATGTTGTCGCCATGCTGAGCAATGTTAGCAGATGGCCCTTCCGTCGATTTCGAAATGGGGCACTTACGCAGAGGTCAAGAACCAGACCGCAGCCAAAGCCCTCCGTTCTTCGTTGGTCCGTCCTGGAGGCTCGACAGGCCGGGCAATCATGAGGCTCGCCTGCTCCCGAAGACCAGGTGGTTTGTTGAGGCCCAGCTCTGCAATCAAGCTCACCGCCAGGCCGAGCAGATTGCTCATCTGAGCGTGCATGAAACAGTGGTACTGATACCAGCCCACCATGACAATCATTCCCTGCAGGAGGTCCAGCGAGCGCTCCGAGCGAATGAGCATATAGTCTGCGATGTGCGCCATCAGCTGTGCCATCTGCGCCCGCATGGACCTCAGGCTCCGGAACGAGGCCACCATCCTGATGGCAGACATGAGGAACGGCCGACTGGACTGCAGGGTCGCAGCGCTGCAGTCGGATGGGACGATTACAAAGGGATAGACGGGCTGCATCTCGTTGCGGTAGAGTTCGAGGAGGACGTCGTCGGAGTCTGGAGGTGGTGGCGCATCGCCGCTCTCTGGGCGGCAGATGCATGTTGATACGGCATGAGAGTTGTACGTCTCAGGGATGGTCCAAGAGTGGAACTCGGGCTGATGAGACATGGTCGAGCTTGCAGAGGGTGTCTGGTGATTCGAGCGCGGCGCCTCAAGCTTCATGCCATCGTGAGAAGGGGACTGGGTCGAGCGGCCGCTGCTGAGCTCCCCCGTTGCTTGAAGCAGATTGACAAGCCCATTGAGTCTTTCCTCAATCTGCGCCGTTCGACTTTGTACCGTTAGTTCATATGATGCTGAGCAAGCGTCTGCCGCACCGTTGCAGCTCAGGTTGCCAGGCACATTCTCGCTAAAGATTGTGACTGTCGGCGATGCCAGGGGCACGTCCAAGGTCAACAGTCCACTTACGATGGCCTCGATTGTCTCTTCTTCCGCGGCCGATGCACCTGGCCTGAGCAATCCTTCAATAGTCGTTGGCATCTTGATGGATTCGTTAGCTCGCGTCACGACCCAGGTGCCGGATCCGCCGGCACGGCGCATACCAAGTGCCGGCATGGATGAGGGCGACGCGGAAATGGCTCACCTGTCGCACTTGGACCCCGGAGCATCGTCAGTACGGATACACTTGGCCTTGGCCGAGGCGCAGGGCGCGCAAGCCGCTCCCCATTTCGCCGTCGGCATCTTGTTCGACTCCGGCGATTTGCTTGGCATGTTGGCAGCCATGGCTTCAACGCCTGCGCATGGCCACCCTTGCACACTGCAGGCAACGCGCGCCAAAAACCTTCGAGGGGCGTAGGGATCAGATCAGATTGCTCGGCAGTCTTGGATCAAGTCCGGCGGGCTTCTTTCCTCTGGTCGGGTGGAAAAAGGTCGAAGCTTCGGCGAGGCCAAGGGCGACAGTTGTAGGCGGCCTTCAGGCCTGCGTCCGGAAAAGTCCGCTCTGACGCATGGTCCGATGTGCTGCAAGGGGGCGGCCGCGATTGGCCCATGATTGGGCCCATGTCTGTAAAAAACGGAGAATACCCAAAACGCCGAGGACGTCAGCCACAGCGACTCCAGAATTCTCACAGTCATGACTTGTAGATGGGGGCGACGTGGGCAGGAGGTGCTGGAACCTCTCGTTTCGCGTTGAGAAGATGGTGTGTGACGGCCGCCAGACTGGCTCAATCAGAAGTAGAGGTTTCAAATGGAGCCGAGTCGAAGATGCTCAGTCACTGGCGAATCCGAGAACAAACATGGTCAATGCAAGGAAATTGCCAGCATCAGCCTCGGAGCGCTCAGCGATTTGAAAAGAGCGTCTCACAAAGGCTGGCCAGGTCCACTGGAGCACCAAACTTTCGTCATTGTAGGGTCCCGGATCTCCTATTCCCTTGGCTCCAGACTCTCTGCTTAACAAGAGATAGTAAGAGAACGGCGGCTCACTTGGCCAGGCAAAATTTATGAACCTCTGAACTGTATATTGAGGCCCTGCGGTCTACCAGAACGCTATAATGGTAATAGAGTAGCAAACCTGGCTGCAAAGGACGCCATGTATCGTATCAACACATCATATTTTACACTCCAATAGCCACTATTTGGCCCTTGACACACCCGCACCAATGACACCAGGAAGCTTTTCCTCACCAACATTGAACAGCATCGATATCGCCAGCCACAGGATGCCAACGAGGGCAAGTGTAAACCCAGCAAAGAGCCAGAAGGCAACACTGATGTCCGATTTGGCACACGACGGACCTGCCCAGTGAGTCAAGCTGCCCAATTCGCTTCGTGTGCTCATGCAATGGCAGGCATAGCAAACCTCCTTGTCATCCTTTCCATCCTGTCTGGCGTACTTGTTCAGGCACTGACCGTGCGCAGAGCAGTTGCCTGTAGCAGAGACACAGCTCTCCTTGGAACTGAAGCACGCTGCGACCGGGCCGCTAGGAGCGTGAAACACCGGGTTGTCGATGGCTGAGGAGGTCGGAGCGGGCGGCGCTACGGGCTTCTCCAGCGAGGCCATGACCTGTTCTGCCTGCCGCCGACGCAGCTCTCGAGGCTTGTCTGACCAGGAGTTGGAGCTCGTCGTCGAGGGTAGAAGAACGATGGTCGTCTCCAGCTCACCAGACTTGGCAAGTTGCGACAGCTGAGCAAGCTTATGGATAACTTGATCGAGAATCGCGGGATCCTGGCATACATGTTAGCTTGACCCGCACCAAACGGAAAATATAGCAAGCAAGTCGCAAGTGTAAAGTACATTTTTTACGTTGTACTTGGCGACAGCAGACCGCTTCCCATTCCAGCAGTCCTCAAGCGGGTTAACGACCTGCCGCATGCTGCACTTGTTCCCATTCGATACTCCAGCACCGTGGAAGTCGATCGTTACCAGGTCGTCGTGGGCCTTGGAAGAAGGAGAATCGGGTATTGTGAATTCTGGCTTCCTCTCGAGCGCATTTCCCAGCTCCTTGATCTGCTTCTCCGTCATCCCCTCCAGCATCATCACGAGCTGGCTCGGCTCGTCATCGCCACTGTTGCCGAACAGCGGTGGAGAAGCCTTTCCGAATCGATTCATCACGGACACGGCTTCCTCAGAGTCGGCGCCCTTTGGAACATCGTGGAGAGACGGGCCATGGCCGATGGGTGCCAGACGTTGCAGCAGGACCAGGCGCGCCAGGCTGGGCGAGAGGGACGGCGTCGAAGAAGACGCCTCGCGGGCCGGCACGAGGAACACTTCGGCGTCTGGTTGAGCAGCAGCAGCGCAACCCGCAAGGGCCGCAATGAGCCCGGCGGTGAGCTTCATGATGGCTGTCGATTTGTGAGGCTGAAGCGTTGCTGGCGAGCTGGTAAGCTTCCCACGTCACCAGCCAAGGTGGACGTGATCCACGCTGATGGGGGCGCTGGGCGGCACGTGTCGGAACGTCGGCGCTAGAATACTCCGATGGCTGAGCGACGTCGACCATTGCGACCAGGCATCTTAGAGGTAATGGCTTCGTCATCTCGGTGAGCCGTAACACAGCGACAAAAACTTACATTTCTTTGCATATTGTCTCGGCAGCAATACCTCCTTCGTTGCCTTTGCCTAATCGACCTTCGACCGGACGTGCGACGACGAAACGGCATGCTGCCTCGCGCGGCGGTGGCCGTCTCCGGGCGCGCATCCGTCGCCTCCATCGCCATGACACGATCCCGAATAGTCGCTCGCCCATCCGGCTTGACAAAAAGGCAAATGTCATTTCTGCCCTGGAGGCGGAATCAAACACAGAGCCCCATTCCGGTGTACTTTGCACAGGCGGCCTCCCAGACTCGGTCAAGTTCTTGGAGGGGTCGACTTGGGTATGCTTTGCGACGACTGTGGTGCCAGATTTGGGCTTTGAGCTAATGTGTGCAGACGAGCGGCATTTACGACCCTGGCACTGTACGCGTGCTGGCAGATCTTCGCGACCGTCGTTTTCGATCCCTTGCTCGACTGGGCCGACCACGAGTGGGATTCCTTGTCTGAAAAGGAAAAGAAGGAAGTGGAGGGGATGTCAGCGGAAGACGAGCCGATACTGTTTCTCCCCTTTCCATTCACGACAAAGGAAATCCAGCAGCCGGCATACCGGGGCTCTGATCCGGAATGGGCCATGTTCGTGGCTGTGAATAAGGATCAACAGCTCCAAAAGGATATCAAGCGTACGTTGCACACCTGGCAGGACGGCATGAGGCAGCATACTTACTCGAGAGCAGTTGGTCTTGCGGAAGTCATACGGCGCGGTGTCGAAAGGAACCCAGCCTATGTTAATCTGCTAGGAGGTAAAGACATAAAGCTCAAGAAGATGTGGCTGGACATCATATACCCGCCTCGGCCGCCGGCCAAGCACTATGTCTCAGGGTAAGCTGCCCCTACTCAAGTTGTCCCTGAGCCGCAAACTCATCATTCGCCAGCCTCATCATCGACGACGATGGATTATTTTGGGGCGATCGGCCTATAGACTCTCTGGCCGCCAGCCATCTGGACATGGCTCTGTACCCCAAGGCTGTCGCATTGACAGTGTGGACATTCTTCAATTTCTTGTTCAAGCAGACGGCACAGGATGTTGCGAAAGCTCTGGGACTGGGCACTCCACCGCCTGCGGAGACTACCTGGCAGTCAGTTGCGCTGAACCGAATGAGGGAACAAGGTGCAATAGGTGGTTCTGGGAAGCAGCCCGCAAACGGGCCTGAACAGCCGGAGAAGCCGGCGGCAAGTTCCCCCATACAGCCCGCGGGCGGCGACATCATGGGTACACTCTTTGGCGGGGGTCAGGTCGATCCGCGCATCCAGGCGGCCCTCCATGCAGCGGCCATGACCTTCTCGAAGAACTGGCAACCCGCCAAGCAGCCAGCCAACCGCGGCTGCGTCCGCGTGGATGGGCTGGTAGAACTCCAAGGCAAGTCGGCTGTTATGGCCGTCTACGTCCTAGGGTGGTATGATCCGAAGCAGAGGAAGTATTTGGGCATCCAGACTGGCCTCAAGCATCTGATAATGCTCAAGCAGAGACCGGCAGGTGGTTGAGGCAAGGGCCTTCTGCCTACGAGTGACACAGAAACATGTATAACTAACACAAGCATGGCTCGGCGCTGGGAGGGTTTTCTACTTTATCGTGGCACGATGCATAGGAGTTCCGAGCTGGGGTCTGCGAGGATGAATGATGAATTTGCTTGCCAAGTCCATATTTGAGGCCGTGCACTCGACAAGGCCCTCTGACACTCGCCACTGGCAACCTGACGATATTTTCCGGATATGATGTTTATTGCGTACGATAACCGTAACAATCATGCCAGCATGCTCCAAGAGAATCCAGCACTCCTCAGTTTCCCGTCCCACATGTGAACATCCACATAACGCCACTAACCGCAACGAGATCGCCCAAGTGAACTCCCGACTGCTCCTCGGAGCAATTACTGACACTGCCACCGAGATCAGGCCAAGAACTACAATTACATCCAATTTGCAGGGTTCGCGTGCTAAAGGATGATCAACTGCGCATCACGTTCAGGAATACTGTAAACACCTCCAGCTCCGCCTCGACGCCGCCGGGCTCGCGCTCGCTGCGAGGTATAGCAGCGATGAGGTGCGCCTCGATGACGTTGACTCCAGGATGAAGAACCACTTCGAAAGCGCGCTCCTGTGGCAGCTGGTTCGGCAACACCTGCATGCACGGCTTGAGAGGCTGCTTGTCGATCATGACCCACAAGCTGTACTGGCGGTCATAAAGAAAGTCCGGGAGCATGGGCACAATGAAAACGCGGCTGTAGTGCGGCGGCAGGCTGACGGTGGCGGATTGTTGCAGCTCCTTGGGATGCGGAAGAACTGTGAGTATGTTTGAGTGCTCGACTTGCATGCTCGGATGCAGCTGAACACGCAGTTGAGAGATGAGTGCATCATTAAAGCCTGGACATATGTTAGCAAGCATACACCGCACTTTGAGGCTTTGCGAGACGTACCTTCTCCAGCCCGACGAAGCCGCCTTTGTTCCACGTAGCTGTTAGCCATCGTGGGCAATGTCACTGCCGGGGGAAGAGGCAGAGGTGGAATCGCCGCCATTGCAGGGCGCGCAGCTGCGGGCATCCCACCAAGTGGTTGAGCAACGACTGCGGGAGACACCAGCGCCAACTCTTCTGTCCGAAGGCCAGCTTTTGCGGACGGGCTTGGAGAAGGAACAGAAGCCGAGACGCTACGGGTCACATCCAGGCGGCTGGATGTGCGCGTCACGCCGTTCACCCCGCCAACAGAGGTATCAGCAGACTGCAACGCCGCAGGCGCTGGGGAGTCGGCCGAGCCGCCGCGACCGCCCACGTGAATGGTGATCTTCTTCCCCGAGCTCGGGGTTTCGCTGCCTTGAGCAACCTTTAGCTTTATCTTTGGCGGCTGTGCAGGCTCTTGGACGACAGCTTGCGCCTTCTTCAACTCCCCGTGGAACGCTTCCTGATGAGATGTTTAGCACGGCGTACGGGATGCACTAGACTCAGACACCTACCTCAAGTTCCTGGGCCAGGTCGTAGATTTCACTGCCTTCTTCGTTGTAGAAGTACGCATTCGTCCACAGTAGCTTCGACTTCTCTTCAAAGACACTCCAGCTCTTAAAGTCGCTCAAACCTGTCGCATCTCCACGTCCGTGGACACCTTTGACTGCTTTCTGAAGCTTCTTGAGCGACAGTGGATCGGTCACCACCCGATAGTAGTCTTTCAATGCCCGCGGTGGCAGGTTGTGAAACGGCTCAAAGTATCCCTCATAGCTGCTTTGGCGTTAGACACTCGACGCTGAGAGACGTGGCAGGGCAAACATACTCTGGCTCGTAGTAGCGGAGAAGCTCCTCCACAATCTTCTCCTGGGCTTGCTGGAAACTAAGCCCCTTGTAGGGCACGTTGTGATACTGGTGGTCGGGTTTTCCGAGAGGAACAGACAGTCGCGGACTATCTTGAGCCTGCGAGGTCGAGTTCCTCGAAGGGCGGCCCGACTCTCTCCTTTTGAGAACGATAGACCGCCTTCTTGAGTCGCGTGCAACCTCTTCTTCCTCTTCTTCGTCCTCGCCTTCGGCATCCTCATCCTCGTCCTCGTCCTCGGTTTGCTCTTCCTCGTCGCCCTGGGCATCTTCGTCTTCCTCTTCGCCATCTTCAGGTGGTAACGCGGTTGGTTGAGCTTGATATCCGCGAGTTCCATATGCCGGGTTCGTCTTGGTCATGTAGTTGCTCAAAGCCTTCCGTACACGCTCGGCGTCGTCGAAGACAGAAGAAGATCGTGGATAGAACTCTTTCGCGTTGGCAATCATTCTCTTGAAATAGCTTTCGACTTCTGCAAGCGTCCGAAATTTGCCATTGTTGAGTTTGTCTTCGATGGTCTCCAAGGAAATCGGCATCTGCGTTCGCTTGTAGTATTCTTCGTTTCCGTTCTTGGGAATTAGTGTCTCAAAGTAGGTTGCAACCAGTCGGCCACTGAAAGGGTCAGCACACGGACACGCGCTTCGTCTGAGCTCAAGTCAGGGGCCCGTACCTCTTGTCTGCAGTGCGCCGTATTTGCTCCAGGAAATTCAATCCGTATGCTGTCGTGGACTCTCGCGATTCACCTTTAGAGAGGTCAAAATCCTGCAGAGGGTCGGCGATTAGCAGGGCTGCTCAGGCTGGTAGCTGTGAAGATGCCAGGCGCCAGACGAGCTCCATGATCAACATCAGGTGATGGGCCGCGATGGCTGAAGAAGAGCGCGTTGCGAGGGTGGAAGGATAGACTTGCCGTCACCTTGCGTCGCTTTGACGAACGGTCGTCGGAATCCGACGTTGCAGTGCCGTTGGCCTTGCGTTTAGTATCCATCGTGAAGCAGTATGCCAAATTCGCGACGGCTAGCGCATCATATGCTACCGAGCCTCAGTCCCCGCGATCGAGTTGCCAACGCGCAATGTGTCGCTCAGTTCGGCGTCGCAAGCGCGAAACGGCGACGGCGGCGCTTGATGAGTGCGGTCGACGCGTGCAGTGACTCGATCGCGTCGCTCCGGTCGGCTGCTCCTCTTGAGCGTCTACAGTAGAGACGCGTCGATTACCCGGGGCGCCGTCCAATGCCGTCGTAATACGCGATGTCGAGGACCTCGTAATACCCAGAAAGATCGCGGTTGATCTGTGCTCAGGGCGATTTGGAGAGTTGGAGCTTTTGGCTTTTCGAGGAGGGTCGAGGTCAGGTACGGGGTACGTACTGCGAAAATGCGACCTAAGCCCGATTCGGCAGTACCTTAAGGCAACAAGGCAGAGATGCTTCATGTGCCTCGGTGGAATTGGGATATGCTGGCTCGCGATCCCCTTGCAAGCAGTTGTTCGTTGGAAGACTGTTTGCTTTCTCCCTTGGCTAACGTACTCGGCAACAAAGCTCGGTCTATTTGCTCCATGCGCGCTGTGGTAATTTGTACCAGTGGTGACGGAGCCCTGAACACTGGGCGACTGTTCTACTCTACACCTCCAGAACATGGAATGGAATTCGAGCTGCCACGGCAAAATAGAGCACTTGATGTAGGTAAGGTAGCTCTCCGTCAGTTGCCAGAGAAACAAAGGCCCCGTCAGTGTGCAGATTTAGAGAATGGAACTTACACGTCTGAGTCCAGTATCCTGCCAGCGGTGTGGCGGGGCGGCAAGCAGTGCCCCCACCGCAGGTCTCCCCTGCCTAGTCAAGGTAGCTCGATGAGGTAGGTGATTCCGAGCTTCATTCTTTCATCATCGCGGTTGTGGTCTCGCCAAGATCCGAAGCAATTGCCATGGCAGACTCAAAGACGCCGCGTGAACCGCCTCCAGAATACTCCGCGACCGCGGCAGAGCACGGGGCTGGACCCCGTCCGAGCGGCGCGGTGCGGCGCTCGGTTTTGCCTCTCAGTCTCCCGATTCTGAAGCACCTCAACGCCAAGCGCGTCATCCTCGCATCTGCATCTCCTCGGCGCAAGGCTCTACTGCAGCAGGTATGCCAGCCAGGATGCAACGCTCGAGTGCCTGCTCGCTGACGGGGAAGGACTAGATCGGCTTGACCAGCCTGGAGATAACGCCCTCGACCAAGCCTGAGGATCTCGACAAGGGAGCGTACGGTCCTTATGAGTACGTTGCAGAAACCGCTCGTCGGAAATGCCTCGACGTCTACACGACTTGTCTAGAGGCGCATCTTGCATCCATTCCCGAGCCAGACGTCGTCATCGCCGCCGACACCGTCATTGTGACCCGCGACGGCCGAATCCTGGAGAAGCCACGAAGCGAGGCGGAGCACATTCGAATGCTGAAGCACATGCGAGACACGGAAATGCACCGAGTGTTGACGGCGGTGACGGTTCTTGCGCCGAGGGAAGATGCGAGGCATCCCGGGTACTGCATCTCGAGCCACACGGAGGAGACCAAGGTCTACTTCTGGGGAGAGGATGATGGTCTGCCGGACGACGTGATCGAATCGTACGTCAAGACTCGGGAGGGAGCGGACAAGGCCGGCGGCTACGCTGTGCAGGGCATTGGAGGCATGCTCCTGGTCAAAAGAATCGAGGGTAGCGTAGACAACGTGGTGGGTTTGCCGGTGAGACGATGCCTGACTATGGCTGAGAAAGTCATCTTTCGGCAGGACGAGGATGAGTACGAGGAAGAGCACTCTGATGAAGGGCTCTAGTCCAAGGCCAGACGTTCTGTGGGCTTGCGCATGCCCTGGTATGAGGGCGAAACTAGAATCATAAGGTACGGTTGCAGCAGATGGCGGTATCCGCAACCTTGGCCTTTGACAATGCTCTTGCAAGATCTACGTTGCCAGAAGGTATAGATGCCTTCCCACATGGATCGGGAAACGAATATACAAGACTCAGCCCAGGTCAGATCCCCAGACGGGCCGAGCCAGGCATGAGCCTGTTCCTCGGCGGTGACGTCAAGTACGCCTTTGCCACAAGCTCAAACCGAGCACTCTGCGGTTCTTCCCGCAGCCGAAGATTCCCAGGTTGCCTAGGTAGGTAGGTGGATGAAAGCCGTCGGCAGCGTCATTCGCATCCGACAGAAACGGGCCAGACCTGAAGCTGTCATCCGCCAAGTGCAGCAAAAGTCACTCGCTGGAGGCACTGTTTTTGGAAACGCTTGCGGGCAGATGTAGGTTGGGCTAGAGAAGCCATCCACAACATGACATGTGAAAGCTGCGACTGGCTGGCTGCAGGAACCAGGCCCCCGAAAAGCCACCGCTGAAACGGGCCTCGCGCCGGTGCGGGCTCCGGCTTCTGCCATTGTGCTGGGCTGGGCTGCCAGAGCTGCTGATGCAGGGACCAGGGGGTGGCAGCAGGAATCTGGGGATCCTTGCACACCTTTCGAGCACAGAGGGCCACAACTGAGCATGTGATCGCATTGGATCCTCTTCCGTCGCATGCTTCTCCATCTTCCACCACCATCTTTTTGCTTGTGCAAACCCACCGAGACGAGCAAGGCATCAACCTCCGGCAACAGCGCAGCGCAACACAATGTCGTCTCCCAATAACACGTCGACGTCGCCCGGCGAAGGCGGCCCGGGTGGAGCGGACGAGAAGCCGCGCCTGACGGAGGAGGAGAAGAAGCAGAACCACATCGCATCAGGTGAGGCCGGTCCCCTGCCGATGCGAACGGTCATTCCACGCACTGGCCCTCATATGTTGACCACCTGCGACAGAGCAAAAACGCAGGCAGGCGATCCGCGAAGGCTTCGACCGCCTGACCGAGCTCGTGCCCGGTCTCGAGGGCCAAGGCCGCTCCGAGGGCCTCGTCCTCAAGCGCACCGTCGAGTACATGCGCCAGCACCTGGAGGAGCGGCGCGCAATGATTGATCGCATCGAAAAGGCCGGCGGACAGGTCGATGACGAGGTCAAGAAGTGAGGGCATCCGTTCATCGTACCCCACCCGCACAGCATGACAAGGCTAACCTCTGGTTCGCAGACCCGTCAACGGCCAGAACAGCGGTCGCGGAAAGGGTTGAGCTACAGTTCGTCTCCGGATGTTTTCGTCAACTCTGCGGCGTCGCTTCTTGCGCTATCCGCCGCCTGAGCCGTGAGGTAGGCCCCGGATCCGCGACATGCCGAGGGCATACCATCGTCAGCAGAGAATCCTCGCCAACCCACCCGTCGCCATCACATGACAGCAATCGGCATCTCGCCAGACACCTGAATTACCGAGGGACCGCAGCTTCAAGACAAGAGCTTTGCAGAGCTGATGGTGCAGGGTTTCTCACAAGGCCATTGAATGATGCAACACGAGGGCAAGGTTGTAAGTAGGTCATTGGAGGGGAGAGTACCCGTCCAAGTAGGCTATTGGAATGCATCTACCATACTGCGCATCCTATCGCGCATCTCTATTGGGGTCATCCTCTCCTTTCCGAGGCTGACCTGCCTGTTCTTTACGTCGTCCTCGCCAACAACCAGGATCTGGCTGTATCCGCTTGTACGCGCCTCTCTAATCTTGGAGCCCAGCGATCGAGCTGTCGTGTCCACATCGACGGCCAGACCGGTAGGATGACCCAGATCATTGCAAGACAGGCCAGAACCATCAATTCCAACCAGAACGTCGCGAACGTCGTGGGCCCAGTTCAACACGGGCTCCGATGTGTTCACCGTGAGGACAATGGCTTGCCTTGGATTCAACCAAAACGGCCACTTTCCATTGTACGACTCGATGAGCAGCGCCATCAGTCGCTCTACGGAGCCGAGGACTGCTCGATGTATCATTACCGGCCGCACGGGGCCGTACTCGGCAAGAAGTGTCGGGTCTTTCGTTGTCTCGCCTCTCGCTTCGTACTCTGGGGCCGGAGCCTGATACTCGAGCTCAAATCGCTTAGGGAGCTGGAAATCGAGCTGGATCGTCGCCGTCTGGTGTTCCTTTCCATCCGAGTCTTGTAGGATAATATCAATCTTGGGCCCGTAGAATGCGCCGTCTCCTTCGTTGATGCTCCATTCCATGCCTGAAGAGTCGAGAGCGCGCTTCAGTCGGTCCTCGGCTCGGTTCCACTCTTCCTCGGTTCCGATGTAGTGATCCTTTGGCCGCGTAGAGAGCGCGAGTCGGTAGCTGACCCCGAGTCGCAGGACGTTGTATACGACCTTGACAAAGTCTAGTGTCTTCTTGATCTCCTCCTCTACTTGGCTCGGCCGGCAAAAGATGTGCCCATCGTCCTGGTGGAAGCGCCGTACCCGGATCAGACCGGAGAGAGCCCCAGAGATTTCGTTTCGATGCAGCGGGCTGAAGTCGGCATAGCGCACGGGAAGGTCACGGTAGCTGTGCAGCTTGGACCTGAAGATGAGGCAGTGGCCCGGGCAGTTCATGGGTTTGAGTCCATATTCGCCTTCGCCCTCCTCTTCTGCAGCGTGCTCGCCCCCGCAGCATCCCGATGGGGCACTATCGCTCTCCTTCGTGTTTCCAGTCACCGAATACATGTCGTCGGCGTAGTTGTCCAAGTGCCCCGACTTTGCCCACAGCGACTTTTTGTAGATTGTCGGGGTGATGACTTCTTGGAAGCCATAGCGGACGTACTGCTTGCGCAGGAAGTCAACGAGACGGTTGAATATCCGCGTGCCATTGGGCAGGAAAATGGGCGACCCGGGGCTGTAAAGTGAGGTGATGAAGAGTTCCTGCTGCAGCCCCAGCTTTCGATGGTCCGGGGGTTCGACTTTGTCGGGCTTCTTCTGTGAGTAGGGCCGTCGGGACAAGCATGCTGGGCAGGTCCATTGCGATCGTGCCAGCGCAGAAGCGGTTGACCTGGCAGCGCGTGGCCGGATCATTGCGACTGCGCCCATCGGTTGCGCGTCGAATCTCGACGTCGACGTTGTCGAAGATCGAGTCGCGAATTGTCGGCTGTTTGAGTCGAGCTGGCTGCTGAATTCGGCATGGGCCCTGCGGCGCTACTGGGCCGGGGTCCCTGTGGCGTTGGCCGCCGCTGTCCCGCACCTACAGCCAGCATTGCAACCGCGACGTTGAATCATGCAACACTCGACGCGTTTGATGCCGTGTCAGACATTAATCGGAAGTAACATCCCTACAACAGTCAAGCCTCGGTAGGCCATGTTCACTTGCCAACAGTATGAGTATCAAAAAGTCATCCAAACCTTCCCGGGCGCGACGTCTTTCGCAGAAGCGCCTAGTCCCATCAAATCAATGACGCTGAAGATTCGACCATGTATATGCCGCAGATAATTCCAATACACTATTGAACGTATCAGCCATTGTTGAATGCAAGCGATGACTCTGTGTAGTAGTCATATCGACGCCTCTTTCGACGCGTCCAAACCTCAACCTCGTATCGCCTGCACAGACTGGCTTGCCCCTCCATTCGGCGGCAACCCCACCACGAGCCATATCGGAAGGGCAGCCTCCAAATTTCCAGCCTCTTGCAACTACACCCGCAACGCACTCCGCCATCACCAACTCAGGGCACTCTCTGTGCAAGCAGAGGCTCAAACGCTCCTGGAGCCGTGTCCGACGCCGCTCGTACGGCTCTCCAAGTCAGCATGAGCTTCTCCATCGAAGTGCCCGGCGATGCGAACCCGCTAGGTGTCGAGACGCTTTGCCGGGCCTTGCAGTCGGCAACCTCCCATGACTACGCCCAGCGGCAGGCTGCGGGCCAGCAGCTCACATCTTGGGAGCAGCAGCCGGGCTACTACTCGTCGCTCCAGGCAAGCTCTCCTCTCCTCTTGCCCACCCTTCATTAGCTAACGTCCATCTGACAGGCCGTCTATCTCGACAAGAATCTGCCGACCGATATGCGATTCCTCGCCGTGATCCAGCTCAAGAACGGCATCGACAAATACTGGAGACTGTATGCGCAGGTCAAGAACGGGATCAAGCCAGACGAGAAGAACCTGATACGATCAAGGCTGTTCCAGGGCACCATCGACGAGGAGGAGAAGAATCTCGCGCTTCACAATGCTTTGGTCGTGGCCAAGATTGTCAGAATTGACTATCCCGCGGACTGGCCCGAGGCCCTTTCCGACTTGATTGGGTTGCTGCGTTCTACGAAAAATGGCAGCCAGCACCACCTCTACGGCACGCTTCAAATCCTGCTTCGAGTCGTCAAGGAGCTTGGCACTGCGCGTCTGAGAAAATCGCAGACGGCGCTGCAATCTGTCACTCCCGAGATTGTCTATGTACTCAGCGAAATTTACTCGGAAAAGTCCACGGCATGGGTGTCATTCTTGACGGGCGGACAGGGCAGCGAGGCCGAGGCGAACCAGGCTATGATGAACAGTCTCTTCGCCCTCAAGATCCTTCGACGCCTCATTACACTCGGTTACGAAAGGCCGCATAGCGACAAGTCGGTTGAACATTTCTGGACATTGTCCCAAAATCAGTTTGGACAACTGCTGGGCTTCGTAAGCCAAGACTCTACGATTCCTAGCACGTATCAAGACGTCATCGGCAAGCATCTGCTTCAGTTTACGAAGCTGCATATTGACATGGCCGAGCAACACGCTGCTAGCTTTTCCATGCTTCCAAACTCCATTTCTCTGGTCCACGCCTACTGGGATCTGGTCGCCAAGTTTGCCGAAGTCTTTGACAAATCTGGCGGGATTCGTCAGGGCTCAGCCGACGCCGGCACCGCCAAGGCCAAGGTCGAGGGCCCTTTGCAGGAAAGATTGGCACTGAGGGGTCTGCTACTTCTTCGTGCCTGCGTGAGGATTGCTTTCATGCCTGCGCAGACCTTCAAATATCGAACTCCAGAGACCAAGGCCGAGCAAGAGCAAGCTAGGACGATCATCAGGACGGAGCTGTTCAAGGATGACCTTGTCATTCAAATCGTCAATTCCATCATCACCCATCTCTTTGTCTTCCGTAGGTCTGACCTCGAGGCCTGGGAGGAAGACCCAGAGGATTGGGAGCAACAAGAGCAGAGCGAGGGCAACGCCTATGAGTGGGAAGTCAGACCGTGTGCCGAGAAGCTGTTTCTAGACCTCCTTACAAACTTCAAGCAACTCATCATCCCGCCTTTGCTGTCATACTTCGAAACAGCCCAGGCGCCACAAACGGACATTGCCACGAAGGAGGCTGTGTATACCGCCATGGGGTTGGCGGCTGGTCATGTCTTCAAAGACTTCGACTTTGATGCTTTGCTGGGCTCGACCCTGATTCATGATGCACAACAACAGGGTGGTCTGTACAAGGTGTTGCGGCGTAGGATTGCGATTCTCATCAGCCAGTGGGCACCAGTTCAGCTATCAGACGCCAGCCGGCCGGTGGTGTATCAGATTTTCCAGCACTTTCTCAATCCGAATGATGTAACCAACGACTTGGTGGTGAGAATCACCGCAGCCAGACAGTTGCGTTGGATCGCAGATGAGCTTGGCTTCAGCGTCGAGGCGTTCTTGCCGTACACATCAGATGTTCTGACCCAGCTCATCCAACTCATCCAGAATGTCGACGTGGACGAAACGAAGTTGGCCATTCTTGAGTCCATTCGGATATTGGTCACTCGCATGGAGGAACAAGTCTCCCAGTTCGGCGACCAGCTCATGTCTGCCTTGCCAAGCGTATGGGAAAACTCGGGTGCGGAAGAATACATGATAAAACAGGCCGTCATTGCAATCTTCGCCGCGTTGGTCATGAGCATGGGAGACAGCTCGCAGCGGTACCAGAGTTACATGATTCCCCTCCTGTCTGAAGCAACGCGGCCCGGGTCAGACTTGCACGTCCACCTTATCGACGAGTCGCTTGAGTTATGGAACGCCATCTTGATGCAGAGCAATGCGCCCCTGGCGCCAGAGGTCATCAACTTGGCTGAGATGGCACTTCCTCTCTTGGAGTATCAGTCCGACACGGCTTCCCAGGCGCTGAGTGCCATTGAGACCTACATCCTGATAGCTCCGGGTGCCCTGCTGGAGGACAGGTTACGCCGTCCAACCTTAGCGGCGCTGTCTGGCACTCTGGAATCCAAGAGCCGAGAGCAGGTGAGGCTGGGTACCATTTGCATGGAATACCTCATCCGGGCCGCAGCTGAGCTTGGAGGCTCAGACGGCATCTCCGTCGTCATACAAGATATGATCCAAATCGGGTTCATGAACAAGATCATGACGAATCTTCGAGATGCCTGGGAAGCACATCAGACCACGGGGCCCAACAGAAAAGTCAGCAAACTCAACACCATTACCGAAGGCGACTACTTTGCCATATTGGCACGCCTGGCTCTGGCGGAACCAAACCTCTTCGTGCAGGTGCTCACCACTCTCGGTAGCTTGGACCAAGTCTGGGCATGGCTTTCTTCTGAATGGTTCTCCCACTTGTTCGACATGGACGACATTGAACGTCAGAAACTCTACCTCCTTGGGCTCACACGTCTCCTCGAAGTCATGTCGCCGATGCAGGAGCTCATTCTGAAAAGTCTGCAGGACTATTTCGTAATGTGGACGACCGTGGTCTTGGACCTCCAAGACGGGGCCGCAAACGGACCGGACACCCTGATCTGGGGCGAGCTGGAGGCAGCTGAATATGATACCCCAAAGATTGTGGCGGAGAGGCAGGTCAGTGCAAAGGACCCAGTGCACTCGGTACACGCGTTCAGCTTCGTGGCCCCTAGACTTCAGAATCTAGTGGACCGGGTGGGAGGAGAGGCTGCGTTCCAGGAGCAGTGGGCGGTCAACGTCGATAAGGAGGTGCTGGGCAGGTTCCAAGAGGTTGCCAGGGCGTCGCAGCACCAGTGAGGTAACACGAGGCGTGCATACGACGTGATGAAGCAGAACGACTAGATGATTGCATACATCATGATATACATCGGCAGTATACTTGGACATAAGACATGATTGGCACTACGCATCGGGGAATCCCAATAACTGATCCATTGTGTTTCCCTCGCACAGTGAGCCTTGACATTTCGGAGCGTGCTCGGGCGTTAGCCAGCTCAGCCGACCTCGAGGCCATCTGTATGGTGGGCCCGAGAATATTGTGCAGTGATGAAGGGACCTATCGAGCTCATTGTCGAAGCTCGTTCAGAAAGTCATCGCTCATGACGGCTTGTCCTGGCAGAATGCCACCGGGTCTGAGAGGCTTCTTCTGCCCCAGAGGACCCAAAGCAACGCTACGTGATCAGAGTCTCTGTGTACAGCTATAGCCGGCTGCTACCCTCCTGCGGGATCTTGACAACAACCTTGCCCCAGGTGCCTCTCCCACCCAGCGCAACCAGGGCATCCTTGACCCTCTCCAGGCCGACAAACTCCTCGTCCGTGTACTCGGTGCCCTTGAGCTTCCCCTCGGCGACCAGCTTCATGATGCCCTCCCAGACGACGGGGATCATGGCCCGCTCATTGATGGAGTAGGCGCCCCAGTGGATTCCAACGAGGGATATGTTCTTGAGCAGCACCTTGTTCATGGCCACCTTCTCGATGTTGCCCGCCGCGAAGCCAACGACGAGGATACGCCCGTTCCAGGCGGTGCACTTGGTCGACTTGTCGACAAGGCCGACGGGGTCGTAGACAATGTCGACGCCCTTCTTGCCGGGCGTCAGGGCTTTTACCTTGGTGGGCCACTCGGGGTCCGTGTAGGAGACGACGTGGTCGGCTCCAAAAGCCCTTGCGATTTCGAGCTTGCGGGGCGTCGAGGCCGTGGCAATGACAGTGGCCCCAAACGCTTTAGCGACTATATCTGCAGTTAGTCGTAACACGTTGCTGGCGGACTCGGGCCCCATGGCGACTGGACATGACTGACCTTGCACGGCAGCCAATCCGACGCCTCCGGCCGCTGCGTGGACGAGCACATGGTCACCCTGCTTGACGTTGGCCCTCACCACAAGGGCACCGTAACTCGTCGGCGCTGTGACGAACAGCCCAGCCGCCTCCTGAAAGGACCATCCCTCCGGCACGGGCAACAGCGCAGCCTCCTTTGCCACCGTCTTGGTGGCAAAAGCGCCCTGCGAAGCGCCAAAGACGCGACTGCCCGGCGGAAATCGGGGTTGCGTCTTTGCGCTGCTGGGTGCGGAGATGACGGTGCCTGCGAATTCGGCGCCGGCTACCCAGGGGAAGGCTGAGGGAGGTGAGTTAGCGTCACGATGCGATGATGAAAGGTGATGAGGCATGCGTACGCGGTTGGTTCTGGTAGCGGCCTTGGACCTGGAGGATGTCGAAGAAGTTGGCCGCCGAAGCATGGACTTGGATGAGATACTCGTCATCCTTGGGCGTCGGGTCAGGTAGTTCGGTGACTTTGAGGTCCGCCGGGCCCTATGCATCAGCGATATCCCATCAGCAAGCCAATCACCAAGGACGCAGCAGAGGTCGAAATGCCGCACCTTGACGTATTCTTTAATCTCGATGCCACGCATGATGAAGTCCGTATCAGCTCGTTCTCCAGAGCGTAGTCGAGCAATGTGCGAATAAAGACCTGTTGAGTTGTCGAGCAGAGGTGCCGAGTCAAAGGTCCTTCCCCGGGCTCTCCGCTGACTGGGGTAAGCCGACGGCGGTGGGGGTGCCGAGGCATCTTCCTCGGCGCACGTCGCCGAGTCCGGCTAGCGCCTCCGCCGGCCCCGATCCGATCCCGTCCCGTGGGCGGGGCTGCCGTCGAGCTGACGATACCTTACCCTCGGGCCTCGAGTCTTTCTCAACTTGAGCAAATAAATCTAAACTCAAATCCCGGGTGTGAACTGTCTTCTAGCCGCCCAAAGGCTCAGAGATGGGTGCGGAAAAGCAACGTGGCTGCGCTTTGACATCGACTGCCGGAGGGCCGGCGTCGTCAGGTTCAGCTTATAGCTGGCACAGCCAACCGGGGGGGGAGGACTTGCTTTCGCCGTTTTCAGAAGCCGCCAAAGCTCGCACAAGTGATCTTTGTACAAAAAGGGTGAGTCGGAGACAGGTACCGCATTGAGATTTGATAGCAAAGACTGCCTGATCAAAATACATGTACCAGTCCGGAATACGTGTATCACGTCTGGTACATGTATGAAGCTATATATGGGAACTAGCAATCATCTGCAAAGACAACGAACTATCCATTCATTGTCGCCCAAAGACGTCATACGAGCTATGGCCCAACTAGCCGAGTCTTTCATATACTGGTGCCCTTGGCGTATCTTAAAGACTCAAGCACCCATCGCCTTAAAGGCGTGTCCGACGCGATACCGAAAAAGAATCAGCAGCGAGAGCGCAATCTCGGCCGAATTAAGAGTTTCTACATGAACACCTCGACAACATCAACGGAATTGGCAATCGACCGCAGAAGATTTCTGCGGACAGGGCTGAGATGAACGCCAAGGGTTCATTCCGGGGTATGCATGCTAATCGCGGGGGACCTGGCGAGATGCACAGGACTCGGCTGCATGTTGGGCTCTTGTGGGGACGCAATCACTCTGGAGTTTTCCCTGTGTAAAGTACACGATTGGTTCAAGAGTCGGAAGCGAAAGTCACCGACCAGATGGACCGAGGAGTAAGCGTGCAAGGATGCATATGCCGGTTTTGAAAGATGTGAAGCAATCTGCAGAGTGCAGCGCAACCAATAATAGATGTAACGACTGTATGCACATACTGCCCTCTTTCCTCCGACGGGCTCCTTTACAAAGGCACACCTACTCAATAAGCTGACTGCGGGAGGGATGGACTAATCTACAAGTACATGTATGCAGGGCCGGGGATTGGAAGGCTCGCGGCCAACACCAGTCGGCATGCAGCCCTCAGGGGTAGGTGCTGTGAACAGATAGCAGCTCCGAGCATGACTAACTCGTATGTAATCGTGAGCTGGGTTGAATGCACTTGGTCGAGAGTGTAAGCATCAGAGCCCTGGCAAAGTTCAGGCGAGACGCCATACTTGTAAAGTTAGCCGGGTCACCAGACGATAGTTGCGCTCAACCGGCGGGGAATCGAGTCTCATCAGATAACGGAGTGACCTCGGGATAGTTTGACGAGATAACAACCCCGTCACAGAGCCAAGCCCATTTGGTGCTCGAGTCGCGCGGATGGACGATTTTGGCAACGGCCAAGCAAGCACCCACCCAAGCGACTCTGATCCCTGGTCGGCGCGCCACGATGCAACGCCCGAGGCCTGCCAGTCGCAACTCGCACCGCGCAGGGGTGGCGGCCTGTGCGCTTATTTTGCGCACTGCCTGCTTGACTGTCAAGACTTGTCCGCAAGGATGCGTGGTCGACGGGGCCGCTCTCGCTGCCGTGTGTCATGTTGATGGCCGGCTTCGCGTTTCGGCGCACGTTTGGCTACGACCTTGGACCCGTGATGCTTGCCTGGAAAACGTACACGCAACATCGACTTGCCCAACGTCTTGTTCGAGACGTACATGTACGTGCGCGGCGGCGCCGCTTGGCTACCAATCCGAAGCTTTTGAATTTTGCGGGGAAAAAACTCAATCAGCGGTGCTTTGGTCGTGTCTATCCGGCCCGGACCCGGAGCGTCGACGACTTTTGCCTTTTCACTTGCAAGCTGCAACCTTATGGCGGGAGGGCGCAACGCCGAACTGAAACAAGGACTCTGCCCCAAAACCTCATCACTTGCGCTATTCCGAGCAGCCGAAAGGATTCCGCGGACCAGAGATTGTGGAAACCGGATTGATGTCAGCCTCCCTGCGGCGCGGGTGCGCAGGAGCCCGCTCCCGGAAAGTTGGACGATGCTCACGACAAGACGCGCTGTTGTCTTTGACGAGGCGACGCGGCGGTTGCGATGGCTCTGGCATCCCTCACAGGAGACTGCTCGTACTGAGCATCACCTTCCGACCATGACCAACATGCAGCAGCAGCGAATCCCCTGCGCCGCGCCATCGGATCCCCACAGCGGCTCGCGCGATTCACGATGCTGGCTCGCGCCGCTCTTGGCCGCTTCGGGCCTTGGCCAGCCGGGGGCTTCTCGATGCTAAATGGCGTCTTTGCTCTTCGGCGTTGAGAAAATCACATGGATCTTTTGTCAAGCTTGGAACGCGGCGCCCGCATCCGGGGGACCGTGCCTCGGTAGGGTTTTGCAGGGTGTCGCTCGCTCAACTCGTTGGTCGCCGTCGACGCCGGGCTTCTCAGGGCGACTTTAGCCTCTATGCATACCCGCAGATTCATCCTGCCCATCCATGCTTGCATGCTGGGTTTTGCGGGGGTGGAGACACACTGGATGTTTAGGATCCTTGACCCCGGTCCGTGGGCTTCCTGTGCACGAAAGGGGAGATACCGGTATATCAAGTCATGTCGGCCCTTTGACGACAACCCCAGCTCGTGTCTCCTCAACGTCCCGAGTTGTGCCATGAGTCCGGAACTGTGCGTCGTAAGCAAAGGCTTGAACCGCGAACCCGCCTACATCCAGAGTCCCATGCAAGTCGACGCTCTACAGGCTCAACTCTGGTCGACGCCGCTCTCTCGCTTCCGCACCACCGCCCATCAAGAGTCGGCATGAGGCTCGGGTCGACGCAGTGCCTCGTCGCTACCGCATTGCTGCCCAGGCTGTCTTTGTGTTTCGACGGCGCCGTTGCCAAATCAGATGCTGCCATCCCCGATGCCTTGACCAACGCTCCCTCCTGCGCCGTAAGTGCAGTCCTTGTCACATCGACAGTAAGTCAGGGCGACTAACTCCGTCTGCAATTCCAGCACGACTGCCTGGTCGCAGCATGGTCCAACCCAGCATGCTCCGGCAAGGCGTGCGTATGCGCAAATGCGGATATAGACAATGATGCCACGAGGTGTTTCCAGGCAAGATGCAGCCGTCCTGATGCCTTAGGTATGTGCAACTGCAGCACAAGGCCCACACGACCTCGAGCTCTCGAGTTGACCACAGCTTCGTCTGCCAGCAACCATGAACCTCACCGAGATGGTGTGCGATCGGCCCAGGAGAGACAACGCCCCAAAGTACGAGGTCATGAACATCACCGTCGGCGCCCTCACGTCCGTCATCGTCGTCTCCCGCACCGTCTTCAAGCAACTCTTCAGCTACAGGCGCCGGCTCGGCGCCGACGACTGGGTCATTTTGCTGTCGCTGCTCGTCGGCATCCCCTGCGTGGCGCTCAACGCGCAGGGCCTGACGGCCCACGGCCTGGGCAAGGACGCCTGGACGCTCGACGCCAAGGAGCTCACCACCTTTATGCTCTGGTTTTACGTCCTCGAGATCCTCTACATTGCCTTGATGGCGAGCATCAAGCTCGGCCTCTCGCTCTTCTACCTCGCCATCTTCCCTGGCACCACGATCCGGCGGCTTCTGTGGGGCACGGCCGTCTTCAACGTCCTCTTTGGCATCTCCTTTGTCGTCACGGCCATCTTCCAGTGCTGGCCGGTGAGCTACTACTGGACGCAGTACGGCGAGACGACGCCCGGCACCTGCCTCAACACCAACATGCTGGGCTGGGTGCACGGCGCCGTCAATATCTCGGTCGATATCTGGTTGATTGCCATACCCCTGAGCCAGGTGCACAGGCTTGGGTTGCACTGGAAGAAGAAGATTGGCGTCACCATCATGTTTCTGACGGGCACCTTGTAAGTGGTCGACGCGTATTCAGACCCCCCGGGCTCTGTCTGCCTCGTGCTTACACGTCTCGACAGCGCTACCATCGTCTCCGTCCTGCGACTGCAATCCCTCATCCTCTTCGCCAACTCGATGAACCCAACCTGGGACAACTGGAGCGTCGCCTGGTGGTCGACTATTGAGATTGCCACAGGTCTGATTTGCACATGTCTGCCGTCGATGCGTCTGATCCTCGTCCGCCTCTTCCCGCACGTCTTCAGCAGCGGCGGCAGCTCGTACAACGACATATCCCGCGCGCGCCCGGGCACCACGCCCAGCATCATGGTGCACAGGCAGGTTCGCGTGTCGAGCATGGAGCTTCCCTTGGAGGAAAGTGTGACCAGATATAGCAAGCCCAAGTCGTGGGAGGTCACGTCGACGGAGAGTCGATGTCACAGTACGGCTGATCTGCGGCCCTGAGGGGACAGCTCTGGGATGAGGCGTTCAAAGGCGTTACAACGTTGTTGGCATCCAAAGTCACGGAAAATTGCTCGCTTAGCATGGCAGAACACATTGTATCATCGCAGTGATAAGAAACCGGCCACATCTGCGAACGCGTATTGGTGACCCGGCGTAGTTGTACGAGCAGGAGGGTCGATTGTTTTTCATCTCGAATATAGGAGGCCTAAGAGGGAGTAGTAGTGGGAGAGAGGCATCATCAAGCCATCATACTGGCATGTCAAGGTATTTCCTATTCAGGTCCCTTGGAGCTGCATCGCTCAAGTAGTGCCGTCGTTTCTACACACCACTCAAGCCTCCACCACCGCCCCCGTCCCCTCATTCGAGTTTGCACTCTATTCGGCATTGCTCAAGCAAGACAGTCTCACGTCCTTGCCAAAGCGACGCACTCTAGTCGAGAGCGGTCAGCAGATGCTCTATGGCGCCCTGGACGCTGCCTCCGCTGCGTCTCAGCGCAGCCACATTGCGATCAAAGTCGAAGAAGCCCATGTCGTTGAGCTGGCGCAGTTGCTCGGCGTACCGCTCCTCCGGTGGGCGGTTGTCCGGCGGCGAGGTCGGCCCTGCTGCTCCTCCGCCGCCCAGCATCTGCATCATCTGTTGCATCATTTCTGGGTTCATGCCAAAGGGGTTGGTTTGCGAGGCCCCTTGCGGCGGGAAGAGAGCCGCAAAGGGGTTCGCCGCCTGTTGACCCGGGTTGTTCTGCGTGGCACCCGCGCCCTCGGACTGCGTCGTCGCCTGCCCAGTTGCGGTGCCCTCGCCCTGACCTGGTATCGCGCCGGCGGCTGCAGCTGGCGGCACCGCGAAAGGGTTGGCACCCATGCTGCTCATGGCCTGCAGCATCTGGCTCATGTTGGCGCGGTTGGCGCCGGTGGCACCGCCGCCCATCGCCCCAGGCATCGTGAAGGGGTTCATAAAGGCGTTCTGTTGATTGCTCGTGGCACTGCCATCGCCAGTCGCAGCACCTTGGGGCGTCTCGTCCGTCGACCCAGGCGCCGGGAAAGCCTCTTCACCGGGGCCCATCATCCGGCGCATCTGCATCGCCTGCCTCATCATGTCCGGGTTGCTCATCATACGACGCACGTCGGGCGAGGTGATGAATTCTCGTGCGCCGGGCATGTTGCGCAGCATGGGGTTCGACTCGATGAGCATGTTGACAAAGTCGGGGTTGTTGAAGGCCTCGTTCATGGCCTGCTGGACGTTGGGGTCCGACATCATGCGCTCGAGGCGCTCGTCGTCCATGGGCGGGCCCATCTGCGATTACGTGTCAGTATGAAGGGCTGACGAACATGTCGTTGTTCAGTAGAGAGGCTCACGCCGCCATCGGGGCCAAACATGTCCATTCCCGGGAGGTTGATCTGGTGGCCGGCGTATCGAGCGCCCGTCAGCCCGGCAAGAGGGTTGTTGGCAGTGCCCGAGGCCATGTTGGTGGGTATGGCCTGAGGCGCAGGGCTCGACGAGGAGGCGGGTTGGGTCGGGTTGCTGGCGGCGCTCTTGACCATGTGGATGGTGTTGTTGGGCTTGATCTTGTAGGAGCCCAGTGTGTCGTCATTCTTCATGACGCGTCCCGAGTAGATGAGTCGCTGGCGCTCGACGGGGATGTTCTCGAGGTCGGCGCCCGACAGCTTCGTCTTGAGCTCCAGGACCGTCGCGGCCTCGGCCATTGTGATGGTGTGGGTGCTGTCCGACGACGTCTTGACCTTGAAGGTGACGTGGGCGTCGCCGCCCGCTTCGGCGTTGTCGGCCATGTCGTCGACGACGGCAGCGATGCTGGCTGGTGGGGCCGATGCGCTCTCTATGTGCTCGCAACTGGCAGATAGTGTGCCTCGGGCTCTCGTACGACGTCGCTACTCGGCAACAATCAAGAGTCGCAGGGCCTGAGAGCGGAAGCAGAAAAGGTGGACGGCTCTCGCGGCTGCTCGGGTGAGGTTGACGAAGTGGGATGAGGGTTAGCAGGAGGCGGGACGCAGCCTTCTGGAGTCTGGACCGATGACCAGACGTGGGGCCTCCGACGGTGTGGACGGACGGGACCAAGGGCCAACAGGACAAAACGATGACGCCAAGCGGGCTACCTTACTGGGCCGGTGCTCAGCTGGCGCAGGCTGTGCTTGCTGTTATAGCTGGCAATGCGACGCCGGACTGTGGAAAGGGTTTGGTCGGTCGATGGCAGCAGGAGACGTTCTTCATGTCGCGTTGGCAGTGAAGCTCGTCGGCAGCAGCGCATAAGCAGCGCCTAGCGAGCGAATTCCATCACCGTCGATCACCTTCTATACCAAGGTAGCCAGTCACATGGTAAAGCGACAACGACCGAGAAGCGACGGCGAGGCCAACGCGCGCTCACAAATCGGAAGTACTGAGATGCACTGCGTTACGAGAGATTTCAACTTGATTGATGTATCTCTGTCCATCCCAGGACCATGAGATGAACCTCCACGACCTGGACGTGTGTGTAACTTACGCCGTCGAGAAGCCTCTAGGGTAGGTTGCGGAGCTCGACTTCGATGCCACGGTCCGTCCTGGCGGGGCAGCGCTCAACAGTCAACACTCAACACCAACGCCGCTTCTTGGTGTCTCACAACGGCGGCTCGTACCAGCAGGGCCCGTCTTGCACTCCCAACTTATGCGACGTGATTTCACTCGACCCCTTGCTTCTAGTCCCGGCCATGAGTCCATTACGACCGTGACGTGACAGCATGAGCATCCTCCACATCGTCTGCCGCTCACTCTGTCCATCCTCCTCAGCCTCATCACCAAACATGATACCGGCACCATGATTCAAGGAATATTCTATGCGCGCTTCTTCCCCAAAGAAGGTAGTCCTATTCACTCTCGATGAACACGCCCACATCGAAGCACCGCTGCTCACTATCGCACCCCTCTCAGGCCCCAAGATCGTGGCACAGTCGCCCCCCGGCTGCATCACCCCCTCAGAGGGCATCGTCCGCCCACCGCTCCTCGACTTCGACGTCCTGCAAGAGTACATCATCCCGCGCCAGGCCTTTTGCAACCGCTTCGTCACCATCAACACGCCCGACGGCAAGCACACCATCCTCGGCTACCCCGTGGTCATTGCGCACACTAAGTATCTGCGCAATGAGTTCATCTTCAACTTTGGCCTGCTTGTCGAGGCCGACGTCGACCAGACCCCCTATGAGCGCGTCGTGAGGTGCCTCGCCACCACCTTTGCCGAGATGGAGAAGCAAAACGAGTACCTGAGCCGGGGCGAGGGCAAGGACCTCGCAGACGGCGGAGCGAGGCGGCCCATCGAGAGCTTGCTGGAGATTGTCAAGGAGGACCTCAACAACTATGGCGAGTGCATGATTCCCGTCGGTGAGTAAGTCCAGCCATCATCGCCAGCACCTACTGACCTCTCAGATGAGGCAAACACCATCAACATGAAGCTCTTTCCTCACCACCCCATCCCGCCCGCCGTCCAGGGCTGGCACGTCCCCGTCGCCAAAACCAAATTCTCCGATATCGTCGATCCTACCTGGGACCTGACTCTGCAAAAGGTCATTGCCAAGATCGATGGTGTTTCCGACGTCCGTCGCATCTCCCAGGAGGCGTCCGTCTCGCTGGACCTTGCCAAGACGGCCCTCCGTCACCTGCTCTACTACGACACCATCCTGCTCCTCGACATGTTCTTCTTCGCCTCGTGCTACGCCCCGCGTCCGGGCATCCATGATTTCGTCCGCAATGTCGACGGCATGGTTGATGAATGCGCCGGTTACGTCTCCCACGGCAGGGTCCGCGTGGCAAACTACCACCTCATCAAGCTCATGACGTGCTTCTCGCCGGGCAGGAGCATCAAGGAGTGGATCATGACGAGCCACGAAAACGGCTTCGACGTGCTGGCCTACGTCGACGTGCGCCGCTTCGTCCAGTTTGGCGTCATCAAGGGCTGCCTCTACCGCGTGCACAAGTACGTCGTGTCGAAGCAGTACCTCGCCTCGCTGGCCACCGGTCAGAGCCGCCCCATGGCTGGTGGCGATTCGCTGCAAAAGTACACGGATGGCAACCACCATTTCGACCAAATCATCACGGAGAAGAATCTTACGGATGGGGAAGTCATGGAGAAACTCAAGGCTCTGCCGGTGCCGAAAGGCGATCTGACCGTGTGCTACCGTTGACTGAGTCAATCCTATTTTGCGCGTGGATCGAGTGTCTGTCAGCTGGGCCACTGGCGTCCCAAGTGCCAGAGGTCCGTTTGACTGTATGCGAGGTCTCTGATCTGAAGGAAAAGGAACTGGTCCGTGGGCTCAATGCCCTCTCGAATGACTAGAGTATCGAAAGGTCTAACAGACCCTCTTCTTCTAATTCCAATGTCTTCTATGGGGACTCTATGGTATTATACAAACCAAAGACTATTGTACAATATACAAATGATTACAGTGGAGTGTCAAGGGGGCTTCTCGCAATGAATGCCCTTAGTGCTTCGACTTGAAAGCGTCCTTTCTCTCCCTCACCCGCTCGCGCACCTCTTGCTTGTTCGGCAGCTCGATATCGGGGTTGTTCGCCACCTTGAGCGTCTGCGTCTCCTTCAACGCCTTGCTCAGCTGGTCTGGCGACAGCTCCTCGCCTTTGTCCTCGGCGTCCTTCTTGAGCTGCTCCTTCATGCGCCGCACCGTGCCAGTGTACGGCTGGCCGGGGTAGAACTGGCCGCTCTTCTCCCACTCCTCGTCGGAAACCAGCTCGACGATGCGGACGTTGTGCTTGCCCTTGCGCAGAATCAAGATGCGGTCGTCGATGAGGTACTTTGCAGTCTCCTCGGGGAACCACATCTTCATGGGCGTCCACGAGAGGTTGCCGGGGACCAGGCCTCTCGACTGGCCGGGTTGAGCTGCCACGTACGCCCCCTGCTGCGTCACGAGACGTTGTCCGTCGGTGTTGCTGCTGGCGAGGCCGGTCGCGAAGAGGAGCTTGGCGGGCGACATCTTCATGACGGATCTGGGAAGCTGAATATCGCTTCGTGGCGCGTTGTTGGGGGTGATGATGCCGCTATCCTCGGACGGCTCGTTGATGACGTGGGGCAGCTCTCCGCCGAAGCGGAACTTGTGCTGCTGCGCTTCCTGCAGCGCCTTCTGCGAGCCGTGCACGAGCGATAGAACCTCAAAAGCCAGCGTGTGCTGCGCTACCCTCTTTGCGGGATCAGCGTGGTGCTGGACCATGGTCTCCTGGATCTTGCTCATCGGCATAAAGGTGAATAGCCTGAGCAACTTCTCCACCTCTTCATCCGACCGTCGCATAAAGTAGCCGTATAGTTCAAAGGGCGTCGTCTTGAATTCGTCCAGCCACACTGCATTGCCAGCACTCTTGCCAAACTTGACGCCAGCAGAGTCAGTCAGCAGCGGGACCGTGAACCCCATGGGTTCATGCTGCCACTCGGTCGGCATCCTGGCGTAGGGGGCCTCCTCGGTGTCCCGAATAACCTTGAGGGCATCCATGCCGGCGACGATGTTTCCAAACTGATCGGAGCCGCCGATCTGCATCTGGATGCCAAGTTTGTTGTACATGTGCCAAAAGTCCCAGCCCTGGAACAACGGGTACATGAACTCTCCAAGGGACATGCCATCGCCCTCTGTCATTTTTCGCTTGACTCTGCAACCGTTTGTGAGCATTCCACTTCTGGACTGGAATTGACGAGGGACAGCTTACGTGTCGCGGCCGAGCATGGGCCCGATCCTGGTATGTCTCGCAAGCCTCTTGGTGAAGTCGTACACCGACAGACCCTGCAACCACATGTTGTTGTTGAGCAGGTGGCGCTTGGCCGCCCAGTCCTTTTCGTATCCATACTTGTCCCTCAGTGTGATGACGTTGCGCCATAGCCTCGTGAGCTGGTAGTGCAGCTTCGTGACGTTTTTGGAAATGTCCGAGTTGGACATGTGCTCGCGGCTCTGCAGACGGCCGGTGGGATCGCCAATCCGAGCGGTAGCACCTCCGAGAAGCGTCACCGCCGGGTACCCGTGGAACCACATCCAGAACAAGGGCATGAAGGGGAGAATGTGTCCGATGTGCATCGAGTCGGCGGTTGGGTCGACGCCGACGTACGCGCCTATCCGCTTAATGCGCATCACTTCCTTGATGCGCTCGGTGTTCCTATGGGACGCGCATTAGAGAAAGGTCCAAACATGCATCCAGTGCCAGCGCCAACATACCCTGCGACATCTTTAATGTAGCCCCGTTCATCGAGCACGTCCCAGACATGGCGCTCCTCGCCGTTCTGTATCCTCTGCGCGCGGTTCTCCCAACGCTCATCGCCCGCAGCAACCTTCTTCAGGTAAGACTGGGCAATGCCGCGTGCGCGATGAAGCTCGGCGAGCGAACAGGACGCTTGTGTCGCGGTGCATCGCGGGCTGGCGCGTGGTCTCGCTTGGGCGGCCAGGTTCCCTATGGCTGCCCGGGGAGCCATGGCGAGACGAGGACGGCCGTAGCAAGCCCTTGGAAGCTTTAGCTGCGCGTCCTTGTCGTTTAGTCCGCTTTGTCGACACCAACGGGTAGCGCAGATGCAGTTCTCGCGTACAGTCGCATCCACCGGCAGCTGCGTGTACTCGTAGCGTCCGTCTGCTCGAGCTCCTGCAAAATTCACATGCGACGGCAGGGGTCGCGGCCAATCTTCAAATGCCAGCCAACCAGCGCCGCGCATCCCGCAGCCAGCGGCAGCACGTTGATGCGCGCCGGCGACTCGGCTGTATGACGGGCATCGGGGGCCGCGCAAGCCAATCAGCGAGCTTGCATTCCGAGTTCCTCGGCAATGCATCCCGTCGTCGTCGTCGAGTCCATCACGAATTGACGCTTCCCTGCTCATCGCTTTCCCCCAATCCCACGCTGGCCGTCGACGACGACACCTCCTCCGCTCCAGGCGCCTCGGACACTCCCGGACCACTTCAAGCACCATGGCGTCGATTGCGCGCTCCTCGCTGCTGCGCCAGACGGCGCTGGCCTCGCGGTGCGCCTTTGCGAAGCCTGCGCTGCCCGTCGCCGCCGCCGCCGCCCTGCACACGTCGAGCAGGCGCTCGGCCATCATCCCGCCGGGACCCCGTGAGACTGCCCCTACCCGCCGGCCCTCCAGGCCTCGCTGTGCATATGCAGGACCTGTGCTAACCACGAATGCGTGCAGAGAGAATCGTGGGCGGAAGTACGACCTGACCCACCACCCCTACCCGCATATGCTCGCTGTCGGCGGTGCTCGAAGACGCCTGCTACGCTTGATGCTTCTCCGCCGATGATCTGTAGCTGACACTCCGCGAAAACAGTCAACGACCCAGCCCCGATTCCCGAACCCAACGCCGCCCACGGCTCGTACCACTGGACCTTTGAGCGTCTCCTCGCCGCCGGCCTCGTCCCTCTGACCATCGCGCCCTTCGCCTCGGGCTCCCTCAACCCCACCATGGACGCCATCCTCTGCTCCGCCGTCTTGCTGCACTCGCACATGGGCTTCCAGCAGGTCATCACCGACTACGTCCCCAAGAAGAAGCACCCCAGCCTGCGCAAGCACACCTGGTGGGCGCTCAACCTCGCCACGCTGACCGTCGGTGTCGGCCTGTACGAGTTCGAGACCAACGACGTCGGTGTCACGGAGGCAGTCAAGCGGGTCTGGAAAGCATAAGGAAATTTGGAGAGGCGCATGGGGGGAAGGGGCTGACGCTGAAATGCGTGCCTGTTATTACGTACTGCCCGGCCGGCTCAAAGCCTTGGCGGCGCCTGTATAGAAGCGTCTCATCAAGTCAGACGAATGTATATTCACCATGCTTGCAGCTGTTGATTGCTGGATCGTCACGTATGGAGCCAGCACAAGCGATCTGCAGACTAAAGACCTGAACGATGCTCCCATCAAAGCAAGAGTCCAAGACCTGAGGGCTGGCTCGTTGCCGGGCCACCAGCACCTTGCTTCCCTGGAGTACATGTCGTGATAAGATGGAGCTGCAATCATGAGACCGCGATCACTGCTGGCCCGTAGCTCCGACAGTCTGGCGCCGGTCTCTAGCTTCATCAGAAAGCGAAAATTGCGAGTTTCAGGATTATCCACACGCTGTTGAGACTCGGTGAAGGCCATGCCAAGGCACATCTGAGGAGTGAATTGTCATTTTGCAGGCAAAGCCTCTTGAGTTTGAGCTATTTACGCTACTTTTGCACCAGTACCAGGACTTTGTCATGTCGATACTCACTCTTTGAGTGGAGAAGAACAAAATGCACCTTTCAATAATGCAAAGGGAGACTGGGAAGTCGAGGTGATTGTATGAGCCCGTTTGACTACGAAGAACACCAATCTTGACACACACTGCAACGTAGTTCACGTGTTACCTCCCATCATAATAGCAAAGCTTCTTCAATCTGCTGCTGTATTTATGCTCTGGACATTTTGGAGGGAAAGACTTACAATCGCCTAGGCAGATCCCCAGTGCCTTCACGGCCATATCGCGTAGAACAGCAGCTGAAGCGTATCAGGAGAATCGTCTACTACTATAGCCGCAGCACATCCAAAGCCGAACAAGATAGGGCATGATCGGCAACTACTCAACGATCCACCACCTGCTGTAATCGATTTCGGGTTCGTTAGATTCATCATTGCTCTCTAGACACCTATAAATGGGCTTGATAAGCACTCTTCGCGCTACAAAACACAGGTATCGTGCGCAGTTTCTCGTATACTTCATCCAATTTGTCGCGGAAACTGACGTAACGTCTGCAACGCGAGGACACGGTGTTGAACGATATCCTCACCCAATGCGTTGATGAAGATGCAAGAGCCATGTATTTAGATTGTCAGGCTCGTAATCTCAGTGCCGCCAAGACGGTCCATCTCGGGCGTGGGCGGCGGTAGATTCTCCACCTTGGTGCAGACCCAGCAGCTGGCGTACATGTTGACCCGGTCGATGCACGCGCCGTTGAGCCTCGAGCCGTGACGCTTGGCTCTGAAGCCGTGGTTCTCAAAGACCTTGATGTACCATGGGCTCAGCGCCGACGAGCGCAGCATGACGCGGCCGCCCATGGCGAGCGCACGGTTGAGCTTGCTGGCCTGTGCTGCCGCGGCCTGCGAGCCCGTGTCGAACCAGTCCATGCTATCCATGACGACGGCGACGGTCAGTGTCCCGGGTGTAATGCGAGCGATGACTTCTTCGAGCTCATCCGTGTGGATGCGCAGGCCGTCAAGCGCGCCTGGGCGCGAGAGCTTGGCGTGGACCTCGGGGCGAAGATATTCCAAGGGGCATTTGCGCGAAAACTTTCCGGCGAGGCAGACGTAATAATAGGGGTTGTCGGCGGCAATGTGTGTCTCTTCGGCCACGGGGTCGAGGGTATTCACCATGTAGTGCCAAATGGCGTGAGAGCGAGTGTTCTTGGCCAGAGGCTTGTCGCCTTTGACGAGGTCCGATACGGCATGATCACCCTCAATCATGGCAAGTTGGTTCTTGGGAACACCAAGAGCACTCCAGAGGAAGCTCTCTTTAGCGACAACCAGGTTACAGACAAGCTTGGACAGCAAAGCGGGTCGAATATTGTTGCGCCAGATCTCGCGTTGCTCGTTTAGAGTCTTGGCCTCGAGAAGCTGCTTGACCGCAGTCTGCAGACCAAAAAGGCGAGCGACCCAGCGGAAGACGCGAATAGCATGGCGGGAACCACCAGTATCGTACAGTCCGTAGCCATTTGGTTTCTGAAGAACGTGGGCGTTGTTCAGCCAGAACTGGAACGCCCGACTCGATAGGTGAGGCGACAGCTTATTGATGAGCAGTTGGCGGAAGTTGGGGTGCTTGCCTTCGCCGAATATCTTCCAAAAGTCCTCGTAGGGAAGAGCAGTGTACGAGGCAGCCTTGAGCTCCAGGAGGTGATTCTGCGTCGGATTGAGGTCGACGGCATGGACGCGGGCGGGGCTCTGAGCGAGATAGGAGAGAATGTTGTCTCCAGCCGAGCTGATCGCCAGAACCTTGTCATTGGATCCGAGCTTCAGAAGACGCTCATCCACGCGGGCATCCTCCCATGTAAAGGCGTAGATGTACTCGTCGTTGAACTGGGTGTGCTTTTGAAGCTGGTCATCGTAGTAGATGCGCCAATGGTGGTTCTGGTAGAAGAAAGACGGAAGCGGCAAGTTGGCAGACAGGTTCTGCACCGCCGTGACAAAAGCCTTGGAACGAATCTCGGGTGCCGATCTCTCAATGGCACGGGTCAGAGCATCGCCCTGGTTGGCAGGGAACAGGTAGGGAGACTCCGTCGCCAACGCGTCGATGCGCTCAATAATCTCAAGAGGCAGACCAGACGGCGAGAATGGCTTCTTGTGGCAACCAACCCAGACGTAGTAAGGGATGTAGCCCAGGGAGCGGTTCCGACCATTGATATTAAGGACGGTGCCAAACTTGTACTCAAGATAGTCGCGACGGCTCGGTTCGAGGCCAACGCGGTCAAAGTCGAACCAGGCGCGCCAAAACATCCTTGATACGGCGTTGACATGACGTCCCGAGAGACCACCAGTGTAGTTGCGGAACGAGAAATCAACCTTGTTCTGGACATAAAAGTCGACGACACCGAGAATGCCGTGAGGGGACAGCAACGAGGTCACTGAGTCAATGACAGAATAGTAGTCAGGCTAAGTCGCAGACTGGTCAGTACAACCTGGCCCAAAGCGCGGAATGCGTCGTCGCCAGGATCTTGGAACCCACAATCATAGACAAACTGTAAGACATGGTCACCAAATCGGCGCCGCCATGCTCTGAGCGCTGTTGCTAACGACGAGGCATCTCCAGTTTTCCACTGCCACAAGTCCAAGTCGCGGTCCACACGTCCACAGCCGGCCCCGCCACCCCGGGATCAGCGCCCATGGTCGCGGTGAGGCGGGGCCAGACCCGGCTCCGCGTGAGCCAATGGCTGGGGCACATGCGCGGGCAGCGTGCTCTGTCGGGGCCCTCGCGAGTACGGATTGACGCGCCCAATGAGCCCGCGTGCCGATGCCATGAGTGCTTTCGTCTGCTCCCATCTACGAGCTGTTGTTGCCCGCTGCTCAATGCCCAGTGAGCAAGGACCGAGCGTCGCCTGGGCACCCGAGGCTTTGCGTCGACGATCGAGGCGAGCAACCGAAGGCAGAGCGCCGGCGACACGCAACTGAAGGGCCTTGACTCTCTTCCCGTGCCCGAGTAGCGGCATATGGAAATACGGCCTGGGGTGCATACGAGTAATTGGTGACGCTCCCGAGTCGCAACACTTTCGGCAGATGGTGAAGGACTCCCTGGCATGTGGGCGTCGGGTGAGTTTACGGGCGGGAGGTTTGGTGGGCTTGGGGCCTCGAATACCTACCTACGGGTAGCGCCCATCGAAGCTTCCATTAATTACCTTGGGCCCTCGACGCCCACGTTGGGGGTTGCCCTGTCCCTTCGTCAGGCACCACCAATTAGATCGGGACTGGCCCGCACATGCATAGGCCGGCACCCTCGCACTGGTGAATGGGCATACTCGTAAAGGTGCAACCAGCAAGTTGACGAGGACGGGCAGCGTCGACACATGGCAAGACTGTGGGAATTTGCGGCCTGTCGACAAAGCAGCCATCGATACTGAGGAAACGCTGTGACGCTGTGCCCGAACTGGTCCTCAATCGGGAAGACGAGGACCTGACAGCCCATGCAGCAGCCCCGACTAACACGGATGGTTTCGGCATCCGATTTGGCTTTCGAAGCGCGCTTCAATGACTCCTAGAGGCTCTAATGAGGCGGGATGCAAGTCGACTTGTACGTACCTTATCGAAAGGCTCGGCGCATTGAAACCCTGGCAGTCTGGCGATTGTATGAGTAGCATGAGGACCTTTTCTGCGCGCCACTTCCACCTGTGTACTATTGAGCGGCATGTCGTTCTGTTTGTCTGCGAGTAAATGCAATGCATGCATGTCGACTGGCATGCGACGTCTGGATTCAACCATAGCAGCCTCCGAGTCGAGACGCGTTCAGCACTGCAACGGGCAGGCGTGGGGGTTTTCGCTCACACTGGAGCCATCATTCGAAAGAGCCACAAAAGAGATCGCAGGACAAAGATTGGGGGCCAAATACTGGCTGGTCGACCGCCGGTATCATTCTGGGCATCATCTCAATATTCCGTACTCCGTACGCGCTTTACGAGTCGGTACAACGATACCATGCCACTTGCGACATGGGCAAGGGGGCCGTCGCGGGCTTTTGTTTGTCCGGCCCGAGTTGCTTCATCCACCTGGTGACACCTCAGGCTGGTCCAGGCATCTGCACCAATCACAACATCTGTTGCGTGCAGGCACGACGGATGGGCAGCGTACGAGCCGCGACATTACTCGATACCATCAGACTGCATCTGGACCATCTATGAGTCTTTGATACCCGGCGACATCTCGCGCGCCGCAATGGCCCCTCCATCGAGCCAGACGGGCTCTGGCAAGAAGAACGCCGCCATGCCGAAAGCTAGCCGCACATCCACGCCGGCGCCGGCAAGCCTACCGCCGCAGGAGTTCTACGACCCGGACTACCTCAACACGAGGGTGATACTGTTCCAAAACCTGACGTACGACGACTTGGTAGATCATGGCGCATCCAGCGCCACCGTGCCCGACTCCAAGAGCGTCGACACGATGCTGGACAAGCTGAAGAGCCTCATCAACATCATGGAGAAGCGCTCCACATTCTACGACCGAGGGATGCGGCATCTCGCCGACGAACGCAAGAAACGTCCCGAGGACTACGACCACATGCGCCCCGACGGCGAGCAAGAGGGGAAACGGCCCAAGCATAAGAGGAAGAAGGGTCCCGACTCGCTAGCTCCGGGCGACGGCGGCAATAACGGTGAGTTGTCCCACGATACGGTTGCTTTGCGCCTGCTCTTTGCGCCGGCAGGTCGCCAAGGTGACGTCGTGAGTGGCCAGAGAAACAGAGGTTACTGACTGTCGCTGCCTGCACAAGAACTTTCATCTCCACTACGCGACGCCAAACGTAAGCACTCGCGCTCCGGCTCTGCCAGTTCGTCACTCTCGCCCATCGCGGCGGCGTCGCCATCTGCGATGGACGTCGACAAGAAGCCCAAGGAGGACGAGAAGGAAGACGAGTCGAGCTCCGAGGACGAGGGCGCGCCGCCCCGCCGAGAGCTGCCTCAGTCGCAGACATTTGGCGATGACCCTTCGACCTTTCCGGATCCCACTGTCTACGAAATCAGGGATATACAGCCTGGCATGTCGGGGGGGGATAAGAAGGAAATATACTCGGTCGCCACGTACCCGAGGGGTGACCTCGCAGACATGATAGCCGGTGATCCACCGGACAAGGACTTTAGCAGCGCGAAGCCGAGCAGCCAGATCAACTTTACGACGTTCTCGTCCTACACTGATCCGTATTTTCGGCCCTTTGCGGAAGAAGATCTTGCCTTTTTGCGAGAACGGGGGGACCGAGTGACGCCCTTTGTCATGCCCAAGCGCGGCAAGAGGCACTACACCGAGGTCTGGGCCGAGGAGGATGGGGCCATGTCGATTGACTCGCCTCAGCAAGGGCGGGACAAGCTTCCACCGAACCAACCCAGAGGCACCATCGACAACATGACAGACGCTGTGGGCGAGACGGATGGCTTGTCGATAGGCCCTTTGGCATCGCGCTTGCTACAAATGCTCCGGCCCGAGAATCGCACGCAGCCATCAGACGACAAGCCGGCCACCAACGGCGTCGTAAACGGTGACACGAGCATGAACGGTGACGCGAATGGCGATGAGCAGCAGAATATGACTGCAGAGGACAAGGCCGCCAGTCCACTGCCTCCGGCTACGTACATGGCAGAGTCTTCCACCGAGGCGTGGAAGAAGGCGACGCATCCCAAACTCGAATACGCGCAGGTGGACGAGCGACTGAAGCAGGAACTCAGGCACATTGGCTTCCTGCCGCAAGAAGGGTTTGAAGGCGACTACGATGGCCACTTTGACGACGAGGTGGCGGGCAGGCTACGGCACCTGCAAGCGCGGCTCAGAGATCAGATGCTCATCAACGGAGCTCGCAAGGCGAGACTGACGGACCTGGTTCGGGAGCGCATGGCCCACCAGGAATACCAGACAATCCTCGAGGACCTCGACTCTCAAGTGCAGGCGGCGTATCTCAAGCGCACGCGAACAATGGGCAAGAGCAAGAAGACGAAACGGCCAGGCGGCGCGGGCGGAGGCAGCCACTTCGTGGGCGGCGCGGCGGGCACGGCGAGACCGGGCATCGGCGACTTGACCAAGATGCTCATGGAGCGGAGGCGGCGGTGGATCGACACGATAGGATCTGTGTTTGACGACGAAAGCCTGAGCAAGGTGCCACGCTCTTCGAATCCGGACAGCTCCATCTTCAAGAAGAAGGAGATGGCGGAGCTGATTGACAAGGAAAAGGAGCAGTGGGAGGAGGAGGTTGACGAGGAATGAGAGGGACTTGCCTAATGGCCGGGGGTAATACAGCTCACTTTGAGCCAGGCAGGCCCACTGCCGACTGCCGTGCGTATACGGCACCGGTCACGTCACAAGGTGCCGTATATGCACTGCATGTACGAATCGGGATGCGTTGTGTGGACTGCTCAGACAAAGCGGCGCGGGCGGCGTTGTGTTGTGCATGTACGAAACATGCACGGGTTTGGGATTCGGGCTGCACTGTACACTTGAACATTCTGAAGCCTTGCATTGCATTTGTCTGGGCTGCGTTGCCCAAAGCGCAGTGTGTGCTCGAGACCAGACTGGTTGCAACAAACGATTTGTCAACGGTGATGGGGTCCCAATCCAGGGCCAGGGAATGACCCCAGACTCTTGGCGGCAGCGGCTCTCCCACTGGCTCTCCAATCACCGGCCAACCCACCATGCTGGGGCCTACGTTACTTCGGCCCGTCGCTGGGCAGGCCATCTCATTGCCGTGATTCCCGTGAGCATCTCGATCCGACGACCAAGGCTTCCCTTGCAGTCGCAGTCTGACGACGGACAGATCTCGTGCCGTACCGCAGTTGTGCAGATGCGCTGGCCGCCCCCACGTGTCCTCGCCCAGTATAGTTCATCCCGGGCATCCGTCTCGTCCTCTCTACATGTATTCATCCATCTCGATATCTTCCCCGCGGTCGCGCGGGAGCCAATGACACTTGGGCCAGCCCACCCGTCCGTTCTGATAACGCTAAGCCGTCATATCTCGGGCCGCCCGCCCGCCCGCTGGGCCCTTATCGACGACGTCAGTTTAGTACGTGGATCAATTAGACACTGGGAAAAAAAACATCATCAAAAGCGAGTACGAAATTTTCGAAAATCAGCCATTTATCGCGCCAAAACACGCTCCGAAAGGTCAATTGGATAGCCAGGTGTCCGTTG